>OZ017738.1:229160090-229192590 GCA_963969285.1 Odontomyia ornata | reverse complement strand
TTTGCAAGAAAACCATATTTACGATTGCATAAGCGTTTGTTTACCTTCTTGTGACAACCCATTGGGTTCCCCTTAACTAGCTTTAAACATGTAGTTAGGCAGGCGGTCGCAGGGTTAGTTGCGACAAGGTGTACACATGGATGTCCACTCCGGTTTTATCTTGTTCCTCAAAGGCTTAGCCCATCCAGTTCTTATTCATCTGAGCCGTAAGATTAATAAGAACTGGATGGGCTAAGCTCATATAAAATGCATGAGAGAGCATGTGACCGGTTTCTGCTCTCTTCCAAGCGAACAGTCTGTCATTTCCTCCCCGTCTGCCTCTTGCTGGTCACTTTCTTGTTCCAAAAGCTGACTAGGTGTCAACTGACTGTCAAGTTGACTGATGCAAATTGGACGCCAAATTGGCCAATTTGCAAGTTTCGTCGCGAATTTTATCCGATATTAAAACTGTGGAAAGTGTTCAAGATCTTAATTCGTTCCAAGTGTTTAAACATTCGATTGCAGTTTGTGATTCAAGTAACTTTAACGTGTGACACAGAGAAATTAATTCAGAATTTCAAAATGAAATGTGTAGTGCCTTCACGAAAAATCATAATGAAAAATGATCTGTAGGTGTTTCCTTTCACAAGTGAGTAGTTAGTATATTAGTGTTTTGCATACAATGCTGAAGGTTTTTCAAATAGAGAGCAAATTTTTGGTATTGTATGAAAATTTGTTTACATTGAGCAGCAGCTGTGTTTGCTTGTGCAATTTGGCTCTCTCTAAGGTTGTAAACAAGAGCGTAGCAGTAGGAAAAGTGGTCGCAGGGGTTGTTGCAACCATATTGTCACGTGGCTGTCCACTCCAGTATTATTTAATTACTCAATGTGGTAGGTACATACAGGAGACGGCGAAAGATCAAATTCATGAAGCCACGAGCTTTTGCCTTTGCTATTTTAATGACTCCCATAGGCTCGAAGTTAATTTCGAAATTGGGGTCAAACTTTTGTTCATCATATGACGTAATTTATCATATTCTTGGCGATAAACTTCATGAGAATACAGTGTTTGCAAATTAATTATTTACTACAAAAATTGGCGCTGGTAAGATTATTCTAATGGAATTTTCTTGCAAACATTTGAGAAGGTACCACTTTTGACCTACTTGGAAAATTTCATCATTCTTGCTTGGGTGGTTTGTAAGAAAACTTTCTGTGGCACACGAACGGACAGGTCGAAAAAACAGACGAAGAGACAGAAAATGGTCTGTTGTATAAATACTTACAAGTTAAGCCATTAAAATCGTTTCGATGAAAAATATTCATTACTTTAGTTGCTACTAAAATAGTGAATTGCGCTTACCTTCTGACCTTTGGGGGCTGTCATTTTGGATGCAGTTGTTTAATTTTGGATTTTTAAAAATATTTCGATTTCAGAGTCTTATCAGTTAATTTGCCAAATCTCATTCAAATCGTAGTTTCCCTCTAGACAGAGCAAAATTATCAAATTTTTAGTGCAAAAAGCAGCTAAAAATATTAGGTTTTTAATTTTTGACTTCTTTATTTTTCATCTGATTTTGATTATTAGTATAGTACAAGAACCTGGTACAATTATACACAATCTCAAGTTTCATCAAAATCCGTTAGAAAATATAGCCACTAGAGGTCCACAAAAATCTGAAAAAATAGCATATTTTAATCGCCGCCATTTCGAAACTTGCGCATGTAAAAGTAAATTGCAAAGTATCTAGATCTGATTGTTTTCTACCTTGAAAATAAATTTCATTCACTTCGAATCAAAATTGGGTCTTTCAGAAGCCTTTGAAATTTCGAGTTTCGACTAGCCGCCATTTTGTTTTCAGAAATCTGATCTCTAGTTTTTTTTACATAGTTCTTTAGACACTTATAGTATCTACTAAAATATCGAATTTCATTAACATCGGTTGAAAAGTTTGATCACACTACAACAACCAAAACTGAGATAGATACAAGCCATATAGTAGCAATTTGCATATGTTTTAGTCGGCCTACTATGGACAAGCTCCAGGAAGCTTTCAGCCTACTTCGGCAAAAGCACACAAGAAGTCAAGCAAAAGCTTCTGAGGGGCTGTCATAAATTGGACTGTTAAATTTCAGTTACTTTTGAATAGCAAACAAGAAAAATCAATTGGAAGCATCAAGGTAAGTTCGTTTCAAAATATATACTGTAATGATGTTAAAAATACTTTTATTTCAGGTTAAAAGTAAAGAAAACGATAAAAGGGAAAATTTAATGAGGTATTGTGATAATCATAATTGAAAACAATTAAGACGATGATTTCATGTTTTTAGCTGGGAAACCCAACCATGGAGCAGGTTGAACGAGTGGAAGGAGAATTTAAAGCAATTCTGGAGAAAAAGGAGGAAATAAGGTAAGGTAATAAATTTTGACAAAAAATTATTAGCATTAACAATATTGTTTCAGTGGGTAACCATAAACGGGTTGAATTAGGGGGAATCAAAAGAGAATAATTAGAAGGGGGACAAGAAGAAGGAAATAAGGTAAATTTATCAATTATAAAGGGAATTGTTAGTATAAATAATGTTTTTCAGTTCATACCAAAAAGGAGATTAAAATAAAGGGTATGTGAAAAATTTGTTGCTTTTCTGACTAAGTATGTGGCATGCAGTGTTTCCCTCTTTGTATGTATATATATGTATATATATTATATATACATATATAAATATATATATATATATATAGATATATATATATATATATATATATATATATATCTATATATATATATATATATATATATATATATATATATATATATATATATATATATATATATGCATCGCTCTACAATATATACAATTTTATATAATGAATGTGTATATAGGCATCTATCTACAACATATACAGTTTTATATAATATATATGTATATATATATACATAAATATATATATATATATATATATATATATATATATATATATATAAAAAAAAAAAAAAAATATATATATATATATATATATATATATATATATATATATATATATATATATATTGTTACACCAGCGGCGAGATGGCGCTGGCCCTGGAAAAGAGCCATAGGCGGTATGAACGGGTCAAGAGTGTGTAGGCGTGCGTCATAGAAAAGTTTAGTCAGTCGGCATTCTAGATTAAGGCGAGACGTGAATGAGTGCTGTCGTATGGCGTAATTATTGGATTAATAAAACATAATGATTAAAACCGTGTGTTTGATTAAAACTGTAACAAATCAGAAGTGGGATCAGTCTACGTGTCGGAAAGTTGATTTTTTCGGCGTTTCAATTACAAAATTTGTGAAATTCAAAAGTGACGCCGTTTCTTCGTTGAAATAACGAGCGAAATATATGGTGGTGTGAGTGCAACAGGCGATCGCGTTCAAACAGGCGTACGTGCAACAGCTAAAGCAAAGTTGACGAAATGTCGATCGCGGCAGAAGAGAACTTATCGGGCGCAGAGGAAGATCTGTCTCCGCGTAAGACAAGGCCAAAAGCGAACGCGGGCATATCGGGAGCGGAACCGGAAATGAGTGTGTCAGCAGAAAAATCAGATGTCAATGCAGCAGTAAAGGCACTGATGGATGGCGGATTGGCGGTGCAAATCCGGGCGGCGGTACAGCAACAGGCAGCATTGATTTTTGCGGAAATGGCGGAGACGAGGGAATCGTCAACTGCAAGTAAAGCGTCTAGAGCTGAGTCATTGGATCGTGAAACGATGGCATGTAGCCGTCGAGCTATGCTTGTGGCTGATGATATTGTTGAGTGGTTCAATCCTGAAGATGCTGATATGAATGTGGATCGATGGTTGCTAAAAATAGATCAGCTTGGTGACATTCATGGGTGGTCGGATTACGACAGAAGTACAATCGCGCAGGCGAAGCTACATGGTGCGGCGAGGACCTGGCATCGGCGGTTAGAGTCTTATGACTACTCGTGGATGCATCTTTTCCACGGCGGCACGATTTTGCTGGAATGCTGGAGGAGTTAGTGCAGCGGCGCAAACTGTCGACGGAGCGTATGACCACGTATTACCACGAAAAGTTGGCGTTATGTGCTCGGGTAGGCATTCAAGGCGAAAGTGCCGTATCGTGTATCGTACGTGGATTACCGGAGGAATTGCGGGCGAATGCAGATGCGGTAAATTATACAACACCGGAAGCTTTGTACAATAAGTCTTTAGCGGGGTTGGAGTCGTACAAGGTGGAGAAAAATGTTGTTAAAGCTGGTGCGGCAAGAGAGGCGTACGCAAGGCGACCAGTAACTTCTCAATTGGCGATCCGATGTTACAACTGTCAGGCGGAAGGCAGCCATATGAGTCGAGACTGTCCAAAGGCGAGAGTGGATAGATGCTGGAATTGTAACGCCAGTGGACACAAGTCGTATGAATGTGGTCGGAAAGGATTTGCTGGCGAACAAAAACAGGTGAGTTTACTTATTCAGCCAGCAGATAAAACATTTAGACAGACAGGATATGTAAATGGCAAGGCATTGCGGATTTATATTGATACCGGAAGTATCGAAAATATAATAACAGAGGAGGCCGCTATACGATTGCAATTGGTGGTGTGCAAAACAAAGAAAGATGTAGTTCTTTGCGGCTTCGGTGGTGGCAAAGCAGTGGCGTTGGGATCAAATTGTTTCGAACTTACGATGGATGGAGTCGACTTGAAAATCAAGGCGTTAGTTACAGACTGTGACATGGGGCAAATTGAGCTGCTGCTGGGACAGCGGGCGATTAATAGCCCTGGCGTAGCGTTGGTGGTTAGGAACCAAAAGGCGGTATTGGTGAAAGACGAAGATTTGGGTGAATTACTGTGGCGAGTGCAATTAGAGGCGGAATCGCCAAGACTTCAAGTCACGCTGCGAGAGGATTTCGAGTGTCGACCTCATTCGTGCGGATGGGCAATGGTGGAAATAAAACAGGGTCCAGCTGGTAAAACGGCGTTCTTTCCAGCGAAATCTTTTAGAGATGGCGAAGCGTTGGTGGCGATACCAGGTAGCCTGTTAACATGCGGAAGTATTGGTCCATTAACGGTGACAAATGTTGGGCGAGGCAACGTTCGTTGGAAGAAAGGTCGAATCATTGGCAGAATAGACCCTGACCAGTTGGAAGATGACGAGGAATTTTCCGAAGAAACAGAGGCAAGGCTATATAGTTTAGAAACATCCAAAAGTTTGAATTTTAGTAAGGTGCAGCTAGGTGATATTAGTATAGAAGATAGGGAACGAGTATTTAATTTTTTAAAAAGAAAAGCACATTGCTTTTCAGCATTTGAAAACGATATGGGGTTAACGGGATTAGGTGAAATGAAAATAAAATTAAACACAGATGTACCTGCACATTATCGTCCATACCGGTTGGCGATGTCTGAAAGAAGGATTGTGCGGGACAAAGTTCAGACACTTTTAGAGAGCGGAATTGTTAGGTAATCTAGTTCGGCGTATGCTAGTCCTATTGTTCTAGTACCAAAGAAATCGGGCGAGGTACGGATGTGTGTGGACTATAGGGCGTTGAATGCAATAACTATAAAAGAGCGGTATCCGTTACCACTTATTGCAGATCAGCTTAGTAGATTGGCGAACAAGTACTATTTTACTACTTTAGATCTGGCGCAAGGATATCATCAGGTACCAATGCATCCTGAATCGGTTCACAAAACGGCGTTTGTCACTCCGGATGGACAGTATGAATATTTACGAGTTCCGTTTGGATTGGCAAATTCCCCGGCAGTGTTTCAGCGAATAATAAATAAGATGTTAGGAAAGCTAAGGCATGAAAATGTGTTGGCATATATGGATGATCTATTAATTCCATCGGTTAGTGTAGCTCAGTGAATAGAATTGTTAGAAGTAGTACTAAACTTGATAGAGCAGGCAGGCCTGAAGCTAAATTTATATAAGTGTACGTTTCTGATGGAAAGAATAGAGTATTTGGGACATGAAATTTCGGCGGAGGGTATTCGTCCAGGGAAAAGGAAAGTTAAGGCGGTTATTGCGTTTCCGGCTCCAGTAGATGTGCATGGTGTCAGGCAGTTTATTGGGCTGACTTCTTATTTTAGGAAATTCATACAAGGGTTTTCAATACTGACGAGACCATTAACTGAGCTTACCAAAAAGGATGCCCAATGGAAATGGGGTGAAGAAGAGCAGAAGGCGTTTGAGAAACTGAAGAATCTTTTAGGAGATAGACCAGTACTCATGATGTATGATGGCGAGAGATCTACTGAACTGCATACGGATGCAAGTAAATGGGGATTGGGAGGTATTCTGATGCAGAAAAGTGAGAGCGACACTAATTGGCGACCAGTAGAATATTTTAGTAAAGCTACAAGTAAAAGTGAACAAATGTATCATAGCTAAGAATTAGAGACATTGGCGATAGTCGAATCAATAAGGCGATTTCGCATATATTTAGTAGGAATACACTTTAAAGTTGTGACTGATTGTGTATCAGTCAGGGCGACTCTTCTGAAAAGAGATTTGATTCCTAGAATCGCCAGATGGTGGTTGGCGATTCAAGAGTTCGATATGGAAATAGAGTATCGACCAGGTGGGCGAATGGCGCATGTAGATGCATTGAGCCGTAATTCCATAATAGATGATTCTGTAGTTATGTTGAGTGACAAGTCGGTTGCTGTGAATATTGTCAACATCTCGGAGGATGATTGGTTTATGACTGTTCAATTGCAGGATACTAAAGCACAGGCAATTGTGTTGGCGCTTAGGTCAGGAAAGGCCGATAAGGATATTAAGGCGAATTATAAAATTAGAGATGAGCGACTCTATCGAGTTACGTTATCGATTGTATGTACCCGCAATGGCTCAATTTAGCTTGGTGAATAAATATCATGATGGTATTGGCCATCCCGGATATGAGAGATGTTTGGCGCTTATTAAGGAAACATATTGGTTTCCCAAGATGGGGAGGTTTGTACTTAAATATGTAAAGGCTTGTTTAAGATGCGCATTTGCCAAGGGTGATTATGGGCGGGGTGAGGGATATCTGCATCCAATTGAAAGGCGTTCCGTACCGTTTGACACGGTGCATGTGGATCATTTAGGTCCATTCGTCAAAAGTATACACGGTAATTCGTATTTACTTATAATAATAGATGGATTCACTAAATTTGTGTTGGCGAAACATACTAGAACTTTACGATCAAGTGAGGCGGTAATAAAATTACGTGAAGTATTTGGCTAATTTGGTTATCCTAGGCGTATTATTAGTGACCGTGGATTGGCATTTACGAGTAAGCAATTTAGTGAATTTATGGCAGAAAAGGGCATTAGGCATGTACAGAATGCAATCGCAACCCCGAGGCGAACGGCCAAGTCGAAAGGGCGAATCGCACAATTATACAGGCGTTAGTGACAAGTGCGGAGACAGAGAGTCGATGGGACGAAAAGCTGCCAGAGATCGTGTGGGGTCTCGAAAATTTGGTGAATGGTAGTACCCAATTCTCTCCTTCGCGTTTCATGTTTGCACATCAAAATGCTTTGATAGCTGATTTGGTGCTTGGCGAGCTAGCTAGCGAGGCGAGGACTGATGAGAGTCCGGCGAGCGTGGCGAATGCGCATGGTGCTGAGATGGCAGACCTAAATGTAGGCAAAAGAGCAGACCACACGATGAGCGAACCAGCACTTGGCGAGGCGCCGTCCGGCGTAAGGACGAGGAACGAAATGGCGAATATTTCGGCCACCAAAGGGAACCAGCAGGATGACGATCTTGTAGGTACCCCTGAGAGCCAACAAAGTGACGACTTTGAAGGCATTGCATCTCAGTTAAATCATCAGCTGTGGGCGAATCGTAAGCGGGCGGGCAAAAATATTAAGAAGTGTGCAGGGCGAATGAAGTCAAGATATGACAAGCGGCGAAAGGTTGCAACTAAATGTGAGGTGGGCGATTTAGTACTTTGGCGACGGGCAGCTACAAACTTGGCAAATTCAGGCGTCAATCAAAAATTGGCGAATAAGTTTGATGGCCCTTTTAGAGTTTGTAAGGTGATGGCGAATGATAGATATGTTATTGAGACGGTTAAGGGTGTACGGGGTTACAAGCGGTTTAAGGCGACTGTGGCGATTGATTCATTAAGGCGATATTATAGTACAAATTGCGAAGTAGGCGAACACGAAGCGGAGGGCGAGGAGGGTGAAGAGGTGGATCGACTCGATCTGATAGATCTACTAGAGTCGTAATTTAATATATTAATGAGGGCACTAATTTCGTTTCAGAATGGCCGAGTGTTACACCAGCGGCGAGATGGCGCTGGCCCTGGAAAAGGGCCATAGGCGGTATGAACGGGTCAAGAGTGTGTAGGCGTGCGTCATAGAAAAGTTTAGTCAGTCGGCATTCTAGATTAAGGCGAGACGTGAATGAGTGCTGTCGTATGGCGTAATTATTGGATTAATAAAACTTAATGATTAACACCGTGTGTTTGATTAAAACTGTAACAATATATATATGTATCTATCTATAATATATACAATTTTATATAATATATATGCATGTAAATATATATATATATATATATATATATATATATATATATATATATATATATATATATATATAATATATACAGGGTGCGTACGGTATTTGAGGACAACTTGAGAGTAAAATCAATTAGCTTGTATTTTCAACAAAATTTTTATACAACGTTGTATGAATATATGGCTATAAAGTTATTTAATAAAATCGCCGTTAGCACCAATAACCTCTTCAATCCGGTCCGGAAACGATTACATGCCCGAATCAATAGCTCCTTGTTCATATTGACCATGACGGCATTAATAGCCGTGTTTAGCGAAGAAGTGGTATTATAAGGACGCTTATTGGTCTCACGCTTAACTACGCCCCATACGTAATAATCCAAAGGATTAAGGTCTGGAGAGCTAGGTGGCCATAGGTTCAGTGTTATGTGGTCATGAAAATTTTCGGCCATCCAATCTTGTGTCGCCATCGCTTTATGTGAAGGAGCAGAGTCTTGTTGAAAAATGTATGGTCTGCCACCACTTACATTGTCTATCCAGGGTTTCACTACCGTCTCCAAAACCTCGATGCATGCAGCAGAGTTCACTCGAAGTAAGAGTAACAAAGTGTGTCGGCATAACATGTCTGTTGCTGACAATACCTAAAACCATAACAGTGACTGGAAATTTTGTGTGCATAAAAAAAGGAACCTCAGTAGGATTTGAACATAGCCATCTGTCATTTCTGCGATTGGTCTTTTGATCTTGGTCAAAATTTTTTTCGTCGGGAAAAAACCATAACATTTTGGCTCTTCAGGGTGTTTGATTTTGTTTAAAAGACGTTTTGATTGGAGAACTCTCTGTTCCCGTGTTCTTTCCGAAATGAAGGTCTTCGTGAACAACCCTACGAATAAGGCGCTCAGAAACATGAAGCCCACTCGCAAGGACCCTTTTGAAGGGTCCTCGTCTATGATCGCTTGCACTTGCTCTAAAAATTCTGCAGATCGGACAGTGTCAGAATGTTGTTCGTGCTTTTTGCGTTTTGAAACCGATTCAGTATCGCCTCCTGATGCTTGCAATTCACGGCGAACCTTATATTCGTGCATAACGGGCGCAATTAAGAAAATTAGAGATCTGTATAGTTCGCACATATAGCGATGATGACAGCATGTCTCTTCATTTCCTGTGTAATGTAGTCCGCCATTTCTTATCTGAAAAGGAAAAAAATGCATGCATGTCCTCAAATACCGTCCGCACCATATATATATATATATATATATATATATATATATATATATATATATATATATATATATATATATATATATATATATATATATATATATATATATATATATATGTTATGTATAATGATTTGGTTTCAGATTAATGACTTGATTGATTGGTACACCAGACTATTTAAATGGAAATTTAAATATTTAGAATATTCCGATTAGCCACGAGTGGAATTTCCCTTACCGGCAGGTACTCGTAACCGGGGAATTAATTAAGCTATTATTGACAATGATTGCTCTGCTTGTTTCCAGTGTCTTCTCATTGATCCTCGATTCTGTAATTAGACACATGTTTGTGTAGGCTACTGTGGTTAAATATTTGCATCAAGCGTAGCGTTTCTAGTACTGTGTAAAAAGTCTTGCGTATTGGGATGGTTGGGGTTATAGTACGATCCAAATTTCAGTTTTTTACCTGCGCAGCTTATTTACATTATTATATTATATTTGTCAGGTGTCACCCATTTGATGATGAAATTAATATTATTTATTATATATTTTTGTGCCTCCACATCTCGTTTTCTCAGGATAAAACCCATACTTCGTTAAGAATAATCAAATGTCCTACCGATTAAAATCCTCTATTGAAACTCTTGACACTCCATCGAGGATGATCAGTACTAGCACTTCTCATGCATGCTTTAGCAGTACATTAGTTCATGCTTTCCTCAGCATTTCACAAAAATTGGGTCCCCTTCACATTTCGATATTTTGTAGGTAAACTTTTGGCACTTAAAACACCAACGAGATTTAGTTAGAGTGAGTCTTCGGACGGACTATAAGCCCGTGCAGTTATGATACGCACTGGTTTAAAATCAGGACGTATCGCAGCTGGGTGGACGGACAAACGGCTAAAGCGTGATACTTACCATATCAGCTTGTGGAGTGCCGATACATTTCATGATATAAACTAAGGCCCGAAAGGGGCTGTAGTGCTACAGCAACAAAAAATGTATGTTGAACTAGCATCTAGTATATGCTCGTATTTACCTGACTAATGTGTAACCACTTTCCATTTATTGTCCATCAAGCGTAAACAAATTCCATTTTTCCTTCTGCCCAATATTGGGGCTTAACGGTTCAATTTCATTCCTTACCTACTTATTGGTAAACTGGTTTTCTATACCATTGATGACAAGTCTAGGTTAATGCAAGTTAGCCTCAGCCGAATATACGAGTAAATCAGTTTTTTTTCAAAGGAAAATAAAATGCGATATGTACCTCTAGTCTTAAAATAGAAAAAATACATCCTTAATGAAATATTTAACTAGATTATCATTGACAGAAACAAAATAATCGAGTTCAGTTACAAAAGCTCCAACAGAGTGCTACCTGACTGGTCATGTTTATAATACCCTTAAAATTTGATCCTTTTAATGGCTGGTGAGATTAAAATGCATTGTTTGTTTCTTCCAGAACATGCCTAGAAAGTGTTGTGTGCCTGGCTGCAATGGGAATTACTTTTCAGTAATTCAAGGTCGAAACGACGTATTTTCAACATTTTCATTCCCGCAGGATGTTGACCTGCGAAGGAGTTGGTTGAAAGCTATTCCAAGATCCACAGCATCTTGGAAGTTTACAACCAACTCTGTAGTATGTATTAGGCATTTTACGGAAAATGATTTAAAATATACGACTGTGAAATCAGGAACCGCACTTAACCCTACATACATAACGTGAGTCAAAACGACCCACACGCGAAACGTTTTTATCTGTCTCTTTCCTAACACTTTATACATCGCGCCGTCTTTCCTAGCCAATTCAGTACGCAGCAAGAGGTCTCGAATGGTGCACGTTTGTTGTAGGTAAGCGTTGTATATACGTAGATATGATAGCATAGTGAGTCAAAATGACCCCACGTTATGAGATTTGTAACATTTGTCAATTTTGAACATGTTTTGAAAATATGTATTTGTTCTGGGTTTGAAAGTTGATTATCCTCCCGAAACACAATGACTTCATCTCGAGCGTTGCAAGACTTTCAGATGGAAGAATTTTTGGAGGAAAAACCAGAAACTGTCGATGTCTGTGGTGAGAAAGAGGATAATTTGAGTATAGATGATGTGCAAGGTGACTACGTGGATGATTTAGAGGATGACGTAACTTCCGAAGAAGATGCAGAGGTGAGCGAAAATTCTCCGAATATAGCAACACATCGTCTTTATACTTCGATGTCAGATAGAATAATCATTTTATCACAAAGATCCATAAAAGGAAAAAATAATCACTGCTCGTCTACAGTAAAGGGCGTGCGATACAGAACTTCCGTTATAAACATTGTACGAACATCAAGAGGGCCAACAAGAATTCGTAGAAATCTATTGGAACCACTGTCCTGTTTTGATGCGTTTTTTACATCGGAAATAATAGAAGAAATTGTAACGTGGAGCAATGTTGAGATTCGTCAAAAACGAGAGACTAATTTTGATGAAATTAGAGTTTTTATTGGAATTTTAGCGTTAACAGCTGCAATGAAGGACAATCATCTCACGACTGCTGAATTGTTGGCTTTTCATTTTCTGGCACACGCTACGTATGAATTATGAGTAGAGATAGGTTCGTGTTTCTCTTACCATCGCTGTGATTTGATGACAAATCCCTACGTCCTAGTAATCACCGTCAAGATGTGTTTGCTCCCATAAAAAAAATATGGAATTTGTTTATTACCCAGTGTAGAACAAACTATACTCCAGGATCTCATGTGACCGTCGATGAACAATTATCGGGATTTAAGGGCCGATGTCCCTTCCGTATGTATATACCAAATAAACCCAACAAATATGGCCTGAAAATTCCAATGATCTGTGATAGCTCGACAAAATACATGTTCGATGCCATTCCCTATTTAGGTAAGGGAACAGAAAGAAAGGGACTTCCACTTGGAGAATATTACATGAAGGGGCTATCCAGAACCATCCATGGGTCCTGTAGGAATATAACCTATGATAATTGGTTTACATCCGTACCTCTGGCAAAATCTTTGCTTCAGGAGCCATTTAAATTAACTTTTGTTGGTACAATGCGCTCAAATAAAAGGGGAATAACGGAAGAGCTAAAAAATACAAGGTCCAGAGCTGTCGGAACTTCCATGTTTTGCTACGACGGCCCACTAACTTTATTGTCATACAAACCAAAATTTGCAAAGATGGTGTATGTACTTTCATCCTGTGACGAGGACGGTGTCGTAACATCAAGCTCCGGAAAACCCGATATGATAGAATTCTACAATCAGACAAAGGGGGGAGTCGATTCGTTCGACCAAATGTGCTCGCTGGTGTCATGCTGTAGAAAGACAAATAGATGGCCTATGGCATTATTCTATGGCATGTTGAATATGGTTTTTGTCAATAGCCACGTCAATTAATGCCACAATGTGATTTCAAACAACAAAAAACCCCTAAATAGGCATGCGTTTATGAAAGAATTGAGTACTGACTTAGCAAAGCCATGGATGGAGAAAAGGCTTCAAGTTCCTGATCTGAGTCGCAGATTACGCAAAAATATACAAAACGTTCTACCAAGTACTTCTGCTGCAACCTCATTACAAGACAAAGATTAACCAGCTGAAAAGAAAATTAAATATTGCACCTTCTGTCCATGGAAGCTAAGAAGAAAGCCTCAAGCAGAGTGCAATAAATGTAGCAAGCCTGTTTGTGGATAGCATACTTGTTTGGACTGTATGTAGTTCATTTTGAAACTGTTATTTAAATATTTTTTATGTTCCGTTTAAAAAATTTAAATGCGCTACTAGATAAGTAGATTTAATTCAGAGAAATAGATATAGTTTTGTTATATGTGATTTTACCAAAGGATTTTAGTTTTTGTTTATTTTCAAGAGAAATAAAAATAATATAAACCCATAAATTTATTTATTTCATTTCTTAGACAAGTCTTAAAATATGAATTCATAAACTAAATTAAAATACGAAATAACAATAGCGCTATTGGGTAGAAATCATGTGTGAGTCGTATCGACCTCACGTTATGCTGTCAGGTGTATCAAAGCACGTTATGTATCTATGGTTAAACGTTCCCTCTATTTTCCCAAATTTACCATTATATTTATCGCGACAACCCGTCACAAATAGAAAAAATCCAGAGAAATGGCGTGAAGATATTTTATGTGCTTCTGAAAATAGAGGAAATAGATGGTTATCAGACGATTTTATTCAAAATTTTAAATCATTTTCCGAAAATTGCCAAGGAAAATTAGACCTTTCGGAATGGGAAATTAAAATCTTTGAAAACAGCAAGTCCACCCGAAAATGGCATAGTTTTTCGTTTTAGAGTAATTATAGACTCAAATATGATTTTGAAAGCTTTCTCGTATGATAACAAATTCAACTTATTAGAGTTAAGTGATTTCATCTCAAAAAATGGGAAAGTTACCCTTTGGTCACAGTTGCAAAATATACTTAAATTTTTTAAAAGTTATAATCTCGAGACGCAAAATAATGCAAAATTTTTGATAAAAAATGCAATTGACTTGCTAGAAACCGCTTCCGAATTCCAAGAGCAAGTCGGTCACTTAGAAACACTGTCGTGTGTTACCGACCAATTAAAATTAATTCTTTCGAGGCAACTCAGGTACAATCCTTCGACGATAATAATGGCATTCACTATTTTTTCTCATTCAGCCTCAACCTATAACCAACTGAAAAAATTTTTAATTTTACCAAGCACCATTCATTTGAGGAACATCATTTAAAATTTCCCCAGAATCGGAGGATAGGGATAAAAACTACTTGAGCCATATTTCAAAAGACCTCTCTGAACGAGAACGCCATGTGGCTCTTTTAATTGATGAAATTTATATAACTGGCAAACTTAACTATAAGAGCGGTAAAGTTATGGGATTCGCTGAAAATTCAGTATCTTCTGAGGTAGCAAAAACAGTTCAGGCCTTCATGATCAAATCAGGCTTTGGTCCTTTCAAGGAAATTATTAAACTTGTGCCGGTCTCTGGTACAACTGGAGAGGTTCTATACGAATTAACAAAAGCTGCCATTGATCTTATTCAAGCTACGAAATTCACCGTAGCAGTTGTCGTCACCGATAACAACCGTATTAATCAACAAATGTTTTCACGGTTTATGCCTAATTCTGAGGGATACATTCAAAACCCACAGAAACCTGACCGCAAAATTTTCTTTTGTTTTGACACAGTTCATATTCTCAAATGTGTAAGAAATAATTGGTTGTCCTTAAAAAACGGTAACAGATTCACTTTTCCAGATTTTTATACGAATGAAATAAAATTTGCTTCATTTGATAATATAAGGCATATTTACAACTCTGAGCTTCCTTTGCTCGTGAAAGAAGCATA
This sequence comes from Odontomyia ornata, assembly GCA_963969285.1. Taxonomy (NCBI): domain Eukaryota; kingdom Metazoa; phylum Arthropoda; class Insecta; order Diptera; family Stratiomyidae; genus Odontomyia; species Odontomyia ornata. Next base: position 229,177,491 of record OZ017738.1, on the reverse strand, counting down.
TAAGTTAAATAAAAAAACTGTTTATCCCAATAGTGTGGAAAGGCAAAATGTTAATCTTGCGGTCAACATTTTCCACCAATCAACAATCACAGCTCTTCGTCAGACTCCTGATTTCATCCCGACCGCTGAACTTCTCGAAATTATATCGAATTGGTGGAAAACGGTTTACATACAAAGTCAGTTTTACGGTGCCCATAAATTAGAGGCACAAGCTTTTCCCTTTAAATGTGTATCAGATGAAAGGCTCAATTTTCTTCGACAGTTTGCTAATTGGCTTGATTTATGGAATTCGGAAGGCAATATTTCACTTTCCAAGGATACATATCGTGCAATGAAATTCACAACCATCACTTTTTTTGTTTTTTTTTTTTTTGTTTTTTTTTTGTGGTAGGGAGGTGAAGGCATTTATGCCCGCCGAGTCTGGCAGTGTAGGACTCCCATGGAGGATACCTTTGGACTACCCACTAAACACCTCCCCTGTCAATCTGAGAACCTAGCCTGGAACCGTTTGACACATTACTTCGGGCCAGGTCTCGTTTTGTTACGCCGTGGGGCGCCTTCAAGCTGGGGAGTCCCTTTCCTAGCGGGAGGGGAGGGGGGAAGAGGAATTGCCAGAAGAGCGATCCCCCAGCCCCAGTGCCTCCGGCTGCTGTGAGTCCCTTTTATATTTTAGGACTGCCCGAGCATAATGTGCCACCTGGTTCCATTTGTCAACCGATTCGAGCATCACCGCAACTATATTATCCGGGGTGAGCTCTCCCATCTCCCTGTAGAGTTCCCTTCGCAGCCTGGCCCATTTGGTACACGCAAAAAATGTGTGACAGGCATTGTCCTCCTCTCCTGGGCAAAATCGACAATCGGGAGACCGTGACTTGCCGATCTTGTGCAGGTAAGACTGAAAACACCCGTGCCCGCTCAAAAGCTGGGTCAGATAGAAGTCAGTCTCACCATGCCTTCGATTTAGCCACGGTCTCACATCCGGGATGAGGCGCGCAGTCCACCTTCCCTTCGTGCAATTCCTCCAAGACTGCTGCCAATCGTTGAGCGAGCGTTGTCTCTCCTCGCGGACAACCATCTCCCTTGCATCCTCGTTTTGGCGCAGGTAAATAGCGCGGCGCTCTCTAGCAAGGAGGGCGACAGGTATCACGCCTGCAATCACTCTCACCGCCGAGTTGGAGACTGTTGGATACGAAGATGCAATTCTCAGTGCTCCTCTTCTCTGTACCTGTGCCAATCGTTTTCGGTATACCTCCTTGCTGAGAGCGTCGCCCCATACCTCTGCTCCGTACAGTAGCACCGACCCTACAGCCCTCATCAAGAGGCGTCTTCTTGATGGGCTGGGTCCCCCTACGTTGGCCATAAGTCGACTCAGGGCCGATATTCCCGAAGCAGCCTTCTCAGCCGTTGCCCTGATTTGCTCAGAGAAACTCATCTTCGAGTCGATCAGTAGCCCCAGGTACTTCACCGCTGGCTTCGATTCGATCTGTATATCTCCAATACTGATCATCCTTACTCTAGGGATTCTCTTTTTTGTCAAGATGACCACTTCGGTTTTCTCCAGTGCTAAACTGAGCCCGCGAGCAGTCATCCAGTCCCTCACTCGGCGCATTAGCATACCTAGCCTAAGTTGCGCTTGTTCAACGGTGCGTCCGGCGACCAGGGCCGCAACATCATCCGCATAGCCGACCAAGCGCGACTCATCTGGCATCTCAAGTCTCAGTAGCCCGTCGTAAGACACGTTCCACAGGTCCGGACCAAGGATAGATCCCTGGGCAACACCCGAGGTAATTTCCATCCTTCGTTGGCCCTGTGTCGTGTCGTAGAGCAGGCTTCGGTCCTTTAGGTAGTTCCTCAAAAGCCGCATTAGATATTCTGGAACTTGAAAAGAGTTTTCCAGCGTATCCAGAATATCCACCCATCTAGCGGAGTTGAAGGCATTCCTGACGTCGAGTGTCACCAACAGGACGATCCGCCGCTTGGTGCGACTATATGCCTCTGCCTTTTGGACCGCGTTCACCACCTCTGCAATCGCATCAATGGTAGAACGTCCTGCTCTAAAGCCGTACTGCCGAGGAGATAGGTCCCCAGCAGCACGAATCGCGTCAGTGAGTCTTCCCTTGATGAGTTTCTCTAGCACTTTCCCAGCCGTGTCTAGCATGCATAACGGGCGGTATGCAGACGGCGATTCGGGATTTCCCTTCCCCTTGCTGACCAGCACGAGCCTCGCCACCTTCCATCGTACCGGGAAAACCCCGTCCCGTAGGCAAGCGTTGAATGTGCTGAGCAGCAAGTCAGGACAATGGTGATAGACGAGCTGCAAAACCTCAGCTGGAACACCATCTGGACCTGGAGCCTTCCTCGCTTTCAGGGAGAGGACTGCCTCCTCCAGTTCCAGCTGTGTGAAGAGTGGGCACTCGACTGCTGTTTCACCATGGACAGCGTCAACACGGACGGGATGGGCGGGGAAGAGTCCCCGCACTATCGCGTCCATCTTTTCCGCGTCATGTATACAAGGCTTCCGTAGGGCACCAAGTTTCCCCATGACCAGCTTGTAGCCAAGGCCCCACGGATCCCTATTTACATCGTCCATGAGGTCTTGCCAGCATCGGGCCTTGCTCTTGTTAATAAGCCTGCGAAGATATTTCCTGCCGGACCTGTATGCTGCTAGCTTAGTGTCTACCTCCTCCCGTGTTCGCGCCCGCTGGGCCTCTCGCCGAAGTTTGTGACACTCGCTTCTTTGTTCGGCGATCTCATTTGACCACCAGTATACTGGAGGCTTACCATGTCGGGGTCTCCGACGGGGCATGGAAGACTCGCAAGCAGCTATGATGGTACTCATAGTTGAGTTCACCAAGTCCTTGGCTGTAGGCCCTCCACTCCCTGGTGGAGCTCCCAGCAACGGTGCGCCTGCCGTAAGCGCGTCAGTGAACCTCTCGACGTCCATCCTCCCAGTCCTCCATCCGAGGATTGAAGTTTGGGCATATGCACGCAGAGTGGCACCGTCGTGAATCTCAACAGCTATATACTGGTGATCACTAGCCGAGTAGTCCTCTAGTACTCGCCAGTTGTGTACTCTAGGTACCAGGGACTCCGAAGCGAGTGCCACATCGGGTATGGTTCCTACGCAACCCCAGCGGCGGAAAGTAGGGGTGTTACCAGTATTTAGGACAAAAAGCGCTGTTCTGGCCGCCATGTCCAAGATTTGCTTTCCCCTTGGGTCGGATTGTGGCATACCCCATTCGATGGCTCTAGCGTTGAAGTCTCCCCCGACCAGCATGTGGCCCTCTGTGTTCGAGACAGCGTCCTCCAGGGCATCGAGTTTGGATCGAAAAGATCGCATTGCCTCGTTAGGCGTCAGATAAACACTGAAATATGTTATCCCTGAACACCGCACCCACACAAAACCATCCCCGCGTCCATGGCCCTGCACTTGAAGGCGGGCGCTGTCTCGAACCCAGATGGCCGAGGTACCAGTTTTGTCAGGGTACCACGCTTGCGAGTCCTTGTTATGATGTTGCTCGCTCAGCAACAGGAGGTCAGCTTTCTTATCCCTCGCAAACTGCTCAAGTAGGTCCTGGGCGTTTGTGCTTCGGTGCAAATTGACCTGCAGGATACGGATCATTTGAGTATCAATTTGGCTTTAGTTAGGGCCTCCTTGAAAACCCAGCATCTCCCTGTCCCCGGCTCATGTTTCAGGTCGCCGGGTGCTAGCTTAGCATCCTTGCAAAGAATGCATTTTGCCTCGTTCGTGTACTCCTTCCTTTTGTGCCCCGTTTCACCACATTTGTAGCACAGAGATCTCCTGTTGGGTCCCCTACAACCATACGCGGTGTGTCCGTATTCGAGGCATCTGAAGCAGCGGATAGGGATCGCTCTTCTCCGTACCCTGCAGATCACCCAACCTATCTTAATTTTGCCCTTCGCCAGGATTTGCTGGGCGTCTTTATCAGCTAGTTCGACAATAGCCATGCGTTGCCCCCTTGTGTTTTCACGTGTCAATCTTGCCTTGACTTCACTTAAGCTGGGGAACTCCCTCCTAATGGCATCCTCTACTTCAGCTTTGTCCGTGACGCAGTCGAGGTCCCTGATTTCCAGGGTGGCCATTGGTTCGAGCGAGGCAACCGTTGCCGCATCTCCAAGAACCTTTTGAACCGCGTCACGGAATGCATCTTTGTTTGTGGCCTCTGGCCCGAATTCCACCAGCAAGCCACCGGTCCGGGTTGGTCGAACTGCTTTGATGGCAGTTTTGGTGTCGTCTGGCTTGACCGCTCCTTTAATTTCACGGAGGACATCTGCGTAGGTTCGGCCCTTAGTGGGTTTAATAAGCAGTGCCTCTCGCAAGGGTTTGCGCCGCGGTTGGCTTTTTGTTTTCTGCAGTATATCGAGGGGTTCTTTGTTCTTTTCGTGGTTGAGCTCTTTGTCTGTTTTTTCTAGTAGTAGCTTTTGGCCGCTTTTTTCGCTGCCTTGTTTCGCACCACATGAAACTCCTCGCCTGGAGTGTCAACTTCGTTTATGGTCTCGTCCTTCCTCCTTTTCTCACAGTCGCCTTCAATTGGGCTACCGGCCATTCTTTTGCTGCTGCTAGGACCCACTGATGCCTCGAGGGAGAGCGTGTCTTTTTGGTGCTTTTCGGTTGCAAGCCACCTCCGCCTGTAGTGCGTTATGCGGCCAAAAAGCTCCTCCAGTTCAAGAATGCCATTCTTGACACTCTTGCCTATGTTTTTCTGCACTTCGCAGGCAGTCCTCAGTTGTTTGACGATATTCCCCGCTTTCCGAGTAAGCCGCTCCTCTTCGGCGCGGTCAAGGGCGATTGTGTTATTTGGCGCCACCTCTTGGGAGAGGCCCCCGTTTCCTAGCCCTTTTGCTTCTATCGCTTGGGTCGCGTTTGAAGTGGCGTCGGCCAACGGCAAAACTTCTCCCTCCCCCAGTCTTACACTGGCCTCTGTTGGTGTCGCAGCTTGATCCGGATTGTGTACGTCTTGCACTGGGCGCTCCGGGGTGCGCATAGTCCTTCTACTGCGCCCGAAGGCCGCAATGATGCCAGGTTGCACAACGCACTCTGCCTTCTTTCGTTCGTTAGTCCGTCTGTGGTCTGTCTCCGATGATTTAACCTGTGATGTTGACTTTGACAGTGTTTCTGGGGTTTGCTGCTTCCCCCCGCAATCGGTGTCTTGTTTAATCGGTGTTCTTGCCAACAGCGGTTTTTGCCTGAAAGGGTTCTCCGTGCTAGCGTCCTGTTTGCTTGTGGTTTCATTTGTTTGCTCCATTTTATTGGGTCCCCCCTCGGAGCCGCTATCTCCGTTCGTGTGTGTAGTCGCCTTTTTGGTCCCATGGTTATCTTTGCAGAGCAGGGAGGCCATGCGAGGGTTGGCACAAGCCCTTATGGGGACAAGTGCTCAGAGCCAGACCAGCGCTAATCGGGAGTCCGTCTCAACCGAACCTACACCACCAACCCAATGGTGCGAACTTCGAACGTACTCCGAGGCCTGCCAAGGTTTTACCGGGACGGAGACGGTATGATAGTTGAATTGGAGCCGTTCACACACGAGTTTCACCTCGGCGCTACTGTGCAAAGCAACTAGGTCCAAACCATCACATCCGCCAGCCCAAAGCGTCAATTCCAGTTCGTTGTCCAAAGCGTAGTCCAGATACAATAAGAGGGAACCTCACGGCACCCCCCATATCCTCGGGTCCGTGGGGGCGGCACTCCCCAAAGAATGCTAGCCTCCAAGAATGTTCTTGTCGACCGGCTTTCTCCCTGCGGGAATCACTTTAGCGAACTTCATTGAGTATGCTCTTTCCACTCTACAAGTAGATTATGTGCTAACTGGTAAAATCCAAACTGATGATTTGGAAGGAAGATTTCGACTGTACAGATCTTTAGCAAGCTGCAATTACCATGTGTCCTTCACGGAAGTAGTCGAGTGCGAAAAAAAATTCGGTTACATAATATATTCAGCAGAAATCCAGCAGAGTTTAAAAATTTGCAAAATTTTGAGGAGAAATGTTCGCCATCAGTCAATATATCTGATTTTGTGACAATTTTTGATTCAGATGAATACTTGCTGAACGCAGACGTAGATTTTTCTGCCAATATGTATGTTGCGGGTTACGCTTCATATACTTATCTTAAAAACATAAGTGCCCTCGCTGCACTTGGTATGTTTCTGTGCCTCATTGCGAAACCAATGACAAATACTTTGAATATTTCCAAAGAGGTGGTTGAGTAGTCCCTACCGAAAAAATCGAAGCTATTACATTGCACATGGCCTGCGTTTTTCAATTTATATTGGCAGAAGAACAATTAAAGAATTTATTTATGAAAAGTCGAAATCAGCATACTTTATTGTGCCAGTTAGGTATGGAAAGAATAATGCATTCCGGTGATATTGACTTGAGTGAGGTATGTGACTGTGGCACGATAATGCAGAATTTTTTCGTTGAAATCAGCAAGCCTATTGCTCATATCATTTTAAATAATTATACGAAAGATTTTAATGATAAATTGCCGACATGTGGAAAAAAAGCGAGATTGCTTTCAAAATTTACTAATTGAAGCAAACAATTTTAGCAAAAGTTCTTATATGCATAAACATATTTATGCATGCATATATATGTATATATTGTATGTATATATATATATATATATATATATATATATATATATATATATATATATACATATATATATATATTTATAACCGCATATATATATATATATATATATATATATATATATATATATATATATAAATATATGTATGTATGTATATATATATATATATATATATATATATATATGTATATATATATATATATGTATATATATATATATATATATATTTATATATGTACATATATATATATATATATATATATATATATATATATATTTATATATATATATATACATATATATATATATATATATATATATAAATATATATATATATATATATATATATATATATATATATATATATATATATATATATATATATATATATATATATATATATATATTTATATATGTATATATATATAAATATATATATATATATATATATATATATATATATATATATATGTACATATATAAATATATATATATATATATATACATATATATATATATATATATATATATATATATATATATATATATATATATATACATACATACATATATTTATATATATATATATATATATATATATATATATATATATATATATATATATATATATATATGCGGTTATAAATATATATATATATGTATATATATATATATATATATATATATATATATATATATATACATACAATATATACATATATATGCATGCATAAATATGTTTATGCATATAAGAACTTTTGCTAAAATTGTTTGCTTCAATTAGTAAATTTTGAAAGCAATCTCGCTTTTTTTCCACATGTCGGCAATTTATCATTAAAAGCTTTCGTATAATTATTTAAAATGATATGAGCAATAGGCTTGCTGGTTTCAACGAAAAAATTCTGCATTATCGTGCCACAGTCACATACCTCACTCAAGTCAATATCACCGGAATGCATTATGCTTTCCATACCTAACTGGCACAATAAAGTATGCTGATTTCGACTTTTCATAAATAAATTCTTTAATTGTTCTTCTGCCAATATAAATTGAAAAACGCAGGCCATGTGCAATGTAATAGCTTCGATTTTTTCGGTAGGGACTACTCAACCACCTCTTTGGAAATATTCAAAGTATTTGTCATTGGTTTCGCAATGAGGCACAGAAACATACCAAGTGCAGCGAGGGCACTTATGTTTTTAAGATAAGTATATGAAGCGTAACCCGCAACATACATATTGGCAGAAAAATCTACGTCTGCGTTCAGCAAGTATTCATCTGAATCAAAAATTGTCACAAAATCAGATATATTGACTGATGGCGAACATTTCTCCTCAAAATTTTGCAAATTTTTAAACTCTGCTGGATTTCTGCTGAATATATTATGTAACCGAATTTTTTTTCGCACTCGACTACTTCCGTGAAGGACACATGGTAATTGCAGCTTGCTAAAGATCTGTACAGTCGAAATCTTCCTTCCAAAACATCAGTTTGGATTTTACCAGTTAGCACATAATCTACTTGTAGAGTGGAAAGAGCATACTCAATGAAGTTCGCTAAAGTGATTCCCGCAGGGAGAAAGCCGGTCGACAAGAACATTCTTGGAGGCTAGCATTCTTTGGGGAGTGCCGCCCCCACGGACCCGAGGATATGGGGGGTGCCGTGAGGTTCCCTCTTATTGTATCTGGACTACGCTTTGGACAACGAACTGGAATTGACGCTTTGGGCTGGCGGATGTGATGGTTTGGACCTAGTTGCTTTGCACAGTAGCGCCGAGGTGAAACTCGTGTGTGAACGGCTCCAATTCAACTATCATACCGTCTCCGTCCCGGTAAAACCTTGGCAGGCCTCGGAGTACGTTCGAAGTTCGCACCATTGGGTTGGTGGTGTAGGTTCGGTTGAGACGGACTCCCGATTAGCGCTGGTCTGGCTCTGAGCACTTGTCCCCATAAGGGCTTGTGCCAACCCTCGCATGGCCTCCCTGCTCTGCAAAGATAACCATGGGACCAAAAAGGCGACTACACACACGAACGGAGATAGCGGCTCCGAGGGGGGACCCAATAAAATGGAGCAAACAAATGAAACCACAAGCAAACAGGACGCTAGCACGGAGAACCCTTTCAGGCAAAAACCGCTGTTGGCAAGAACACCGATTAAACAAGACACCGATTGCGGGGGGAAGCAGCAAACCCCAGAAACACTGTCAAAGTCAACATCACAGGTTAAATCATCGGAGACAGACCACAGACGGACTAACGAACGAAAGAAGGCAGAGTGCGTTGTGCAACCTGGCATCATTGCGGCCTTCGGGCGCAGTAGAAGGACTATGCGCACCCCGGAGCGCCCAGTACAAGACGTACACAATCCGGATCAAGCTGCGACACCAACAGAGGCCAGTGTAAGACTGGGGGAGGGAGAAGTTTTGCCGTTGGCCGACGCCACTTCAAACGCGACCCAAGCGATAGAAGCAAAAGGGCTAGGAAACGGGGGCCTCTCCCAAGAGGTGGCGCCAAATAACACAATCGCCCTTGACCGCGCCGAAGAGGAGCGGCTTACTCGGAAAGCGGGGAATATCGTCAAACAACTGAGGACTGCCTGCGAAGTGCAGAAAAACATAGGCAAGAGTGTCAAGAATGGCATTCTTGAACTGGAGGAGCTTTTTGGCCGCATAACGCACTACAGGCGGAGGTGGCTTGCAACCGAAAAGCACCAAAAAGACACGCTCTCCCTCGAGGCATCAGTGGGTCCTAGCAGCAGCAAAAGAATGGCCGGTAGCCCAATTGAAGGCGACTGTGAGAAAAGGAGGAAGGACGAGACCATAAACGAAGTTGACACTCCAGGCGAGGAGTTTCATGTGGTGCGAAACAAGGCAGCGAAAAAAGCGGCCAAAAAGCTACTACTAGAAAAAACAGACAAAGAGCTCAACCACGAAAAGAACAAAGAACCCCTCGATATACTGCAGAAAACAAAAAGCCAACCGCGGCGCAAACCTTTGCGAGAGGTACTGCTTATTAAACCCACTAAGGGCCGAACCTACGCAGATGTCCTCCGTGAAATTAAAGGAGCGGTCAAGCCAGACGACACCAAAACTGCCATCAAAGCAGTTCGACCAACCCGGACCGGTGGCTTGCTGGTGGAATTCGGGCCAGAGGCCACAAACAAAGATGCATTCCGTGACGCGGTTCAAAAGGTTCTTGGAGATGCGGCAACGGTTGCCTCGCTCGAACCAATGGCCACCCTGGAAATCAGGGACCTCGACTGCGTCACGGACAAAGCTGAAGTAGAGGATGCCATTAGGAGGGAGTTCCCCAGCTTAAGTGAAGTCAAGGCAAGATTGACACGTGAAAACACAAGGGGGCAACGCATGGCTATTGTCGAACTAGCTGATAAAGACGCCCAGCAAATCCTGGCGAAGGGCAAAATTAAGATAGGTTGGGTGATCTGCAGGATACGGAGAAGAGCGATCCCTATCCGCTGCTTCAGATGCCTCGAATACGGACACACCGCGTATGGTTGTAGGGGACCCGACAGGAGATCTCTGTGCTACAAATGTGGTGAAACGGGGCACAAAAGGAAGGAGTACACGAACGAGGCAAAATGCATTCTTTGCAAGGATGCTAAGCTAGCACCCGGCGACCTGAAACATGAGCCGGGGACAGGGAGATGCTGGGTTTTCAAGGAGGCCCTAACTAAAGCCAAATTGATACTCAAATGATCCGTATCCTGCAGGTCAATTTGCACCGAAGCACAAACGCCCAGGACCTACTTGAGCAGTTTGCGAGGGATAAGAAAGCTGACCTCCTGTTGCTGAGCGAGCAACATCATAACAAGGACTCGCAAGCGTGGTACCCTGACAAAACTGGTACCTCGGCCATCTGGGTTCGAGACAGCGCCCGCCTTCAAGTGCAGGGCCATGGACGCGGGGATGGTTTTGTGTGGGTGCGGTGTTCAGGGATAACATATTTCAGTGTTTATCTGACGCCTAACGAGGCAATGCGATCTTTTCGATCCAAACTCGATGCCCTGGAGGACGCTGTCTCGAACACAGAGGGCCACATGCTGGTCGGGGGAGACTTCAACGCTAGAGCCATCGAATGGGGTATGCCACAATCCGACCCAAGGGGAAAGCAAATCTTGGACATGGCGGCCAGAACAGCGCTTTTTGTCCTAAATACTGGTAACACCCCTACTTTCCGCCGCTGGGGTTGCGTAGGAACCATACCCGATGTGACACTCGCTTCGGAGTCCCTGGTACCTAGAGTACACAACTGGCGAGTACTAGAGGACTACTCGGCTAGTGATCACCAGTATATAGCTGTTGAGATTCACGACGGTGCCACTCTGCGTGCATATGCCCAAACTTCAATCCTCGGATGGAGGACTGGGAGGATGGACGTCAAGAGGTTCACTGACGCGCTTACGGCAGGCGCACCGTTGCTGGGAGCTCCACCAGGGAGTGGAGGGCCTACAGCCAAGGACTTGGTGAACTCAACTATGAGTACCATCATAGCTGCTTGCGAGTCTTCCATGCCCCGTCGGAGACCCCGACATGGTAAGCCTCCAGTATACTGGTGGTCAAATGAGATCGCCGAACAAAGAAGCGAGTGTCACAAACTTCGGCGAGAGGCCCAGCGGGCGCGAACACGGGAGGAGGTAGACACTAAGCTAGCAGCATACAGGTCCGGCAGGAAATATCTTCGCAGGCTTATTAACAAGAGCAAGGCCCGATGCTGGCAAGACCTCATGGACGATGTAAATAGGGATCCGTGGGGCCTTGGCTACAAGCTGGTCATGGGGAAACTTGGTGCCCTACGGAAGCCTTGTATACATGACGCGGAAAAGATGGACGCGATAGTGCGGGGACTCTTCCCCGCCCATCCCGTCCGTGTTGACGCTGTCCATGGTGAAACAGCAGTCGAGTGCCCACTCTTCACACAGCTGGAACTGGAGGAGGCAGTCCTCTCCCTGAAAGCGAGGAAGGCTCCAGGTCCAGATGGTGTTCCAGCTGAGGTTTTGCAGCTCGTCTATCACCATTGTCCTGACTTGCTGCTCAGCACATTCAACGCTTGCCTACGGGACGGGGTTTTCCCGGTACGATGGAAGGTGGCGAGGCTCGTGCTGGTCAGCAAGGGGAAGGGAAATCCCGAATCGCCGTCTGCATACCGCCCGTTATGCATGCTAGACACGGCTGGGAAAGTGCTAGAGAAACTCATCAAGGGAAGACTCACTGACGCGATTCGTGCTGCTGGGGACCTATCTCCTCGGCAGTACGGCTTTAGAGCAGGACGTTCTACCATTGATGCGATTGCAGAGGTGGTGAACGCGGTCCAAAAGGCAGAGGCATATAGTCGCACCAAGCGGCGGATCGTCCTGTTGGTGACACTCGACGTCAGGAATGCCTTCAACTCCGCTAGATGGGTGGATATTCTGGATACGCTGGAAAACTCTTTTCAAGTTCCAGAATATCTAATGCGGCTTTTGAGGAACTACCTAAAGGACCACAGCCTGCTCTACGACACGACACAGGGCCAACGAAGGATGGAAATTACCTCGGGTGTTGCCCAGGGATCTATCCTTGGTCCGGACCTGTGGAACGTGTCTTACGACGGGCTACTGAGACTTGAGATGCCAGATGAGTCGCGCTTGGTCGGCTATGCGGATGATGTTGCGGCCCTGGTCGCCGGACGCACCGTTGAACAAGCGCAACTTAGGCTAGGTATGCTAATGCGCCGAGTGAGGGACTGGATGACTGCTCGCGGGCTCAGTTTAGCACTGGAGAAAACCGAAGTGGTCATCTTGACAAAAAAGAGAATCCCTAGAGTAAGGATGATCAGTATTGGAGATATACAGATCGAATCGAAGCCAGCGGTGAAGTACCTGGGGCTACTGATCGACTCGAAGATGAGTTTCTCTGAGCAAATCAGGGCAACGGCTGAGAAGGCTGCTTCGGGAATATCGGCCCTGAGTCGACTTATGGCCAACGTAGGGGGACCCAGCCCATCAAGAAGACGCCTCTTGATGAGGGCTGTAGGGTCGGTGCTACTGTACGGAGCAGAGGTATGGGGCGACGCTCTCAGCAAGGAGGTATACCGAAAACGATTGGCACAGGTACAGAGAAGAGGAGCACTGAGAATTGCATCTTCGTATCCAACAGTCTCCAACTCGGCGGTGAGAGTGATTGCAGGCGTGATACCTGTCGCCCTCCTTGCTAGAGAGCGCCGCGCTATTTACCTGCGCCAAAACGAGGATGCGAGGGAGATGGTTGTCCGCGAGGAGAGACAACGCTCGCTCAACGATTGGCAGCAGTCTTGGAGGAATTGCACGAAGGGAAGGTGGACTGCGCGCCTCATCCCGGATGTGAGACCGTGGCTAAATCGAAGGCATGGTGAGACTGACTTCTATCTGACCCAGCTTTTGAGCGGGCACGGGTGTTTTCAGTCTTACCTGCACAAGATCGGCAAGTCACGGTCTCCCGATTGTCGATTTTGCCCAGGAGAGGAGGACAATGCCTGTCACACATTTTTTGCGTGTACCAAATGGGCCAGGCTGCGAAGGGAACTCTACAGGGAGATGGGAGAGCTCACCCCGGATAATATAGTTGCGGTGATGCTCGAATCGGTTGACAAATGGAACCAGGTGGCACATTATGCTCGGGCAGTCCTAAAATATAAAAGGGACTCACAGCAGCCGGAGGCACTGGGGCTGGGGGATCGCTCTTCTGGCAATTCCTCTTCCCCCCTCCCCTCCCGCTAGGAAAGGGACTCCCCAGCTTGAAGGCGCCCCACGGCGTAACAAAACGAGACCTGGCCCGAAGTAATGTGTCAAACGGTTCCAGGCTAGGTTCTCAGATTGACAGGGGAGGTGTTTAGTGGGTAGTCCAAAGGTATCCTCCATGGGAGTCCTACACTGCCAGACTCGGCGGGCATAAATGCCTTCACCTCCCTACCACAAAAAAAAAACAAAAAAAAAAAAAACAAAAAAAGTGATGGTTGTGAATTTCATTGCACGATATGTATCCTTGGAAAGTGAAATATTGCCTTCCGAATTCCATAAATCAAGCCAATTAGCAAACTGTCGAAGAAAATTGAGCCTTTCATCTGATACACATTTAAAGGGAAAAGCTTGTGCCTCTAATTTATGGGCACCGTAAAACTGACTTTGTATGTAAACCGTTTTCCACCAATTCGATATAATTTCGAGAAGTTCAGCGGTCGGGATGAAATCAGGAGTCTGACGAAGAGCTGTGATTGTTGATTGGTGGAAAATGTTGACCGCAAGATTAACATTTTGCCTTTCCACACTATTGGGATAAACAGTTTTTTTATTTAACTTATATGCTTCTTTCACGAGCAAAGGAAGCTCAGAGTTGTAAATATGCCTTATATTATCAAATGAAGCAAATTTTATTTCATTCGTATAAAAATCTGGAAAAGTGAATCTGTTACCGTTTTTTAAGGACAACCAATTATTTCTTACACATTTGAGAATATGAACTGTGTCAAAACAAAAGAACACAAGTGGAAAAAAAGCGAGATTGCTTTCAAAATTTACTAATTGAAGCAAACAATTTTAGCAAAAGTTCTTATATGCATAAACATATTTATGCATGCATATATATGTATATATTGTATGTATATATATATATATATATACATATATATATATATATATATATATATATATATATATATACATATATATATATATTTATAACCGCATATATATATATATATATATATATATATATATATATATATATATATATATATATACATATATATATATATATATATATATATATATATATATAAATATATGTATGTATATATATATATATATATATATATATATATATATATATATATATATATATATATTTATATATGTACATATATATATATATATATATATATATATATATATATATATATATATATATATATATATATATATATATATATTTATATATGTATATATATATATATATATATATATATATATATATATATATAAATATATATATATATATATATATATATATATATATATATATATATATATATATATATAATGTACAAAATTTACTTTTCCAACTACGCAAATGAAAAAACAACAAAACAAAAAAGCGTTTTGTAGTTATAAAGCATATATATATTTCGAGGGTAAGTATTTCCTCTTCATCAGTGTCCTATTCTATGGCCTAGTAAAAATATTACCTCACTTAAATACCTAAACATTTTAGCTCCTGTAATTAGTATACCTAGCTGAATACACTCACTAATCCTTCTACTTATTAGGATTAAGTCTAAATAAGTAGAAGGATTAGTGAGTATATTAAGCTGGGTATACTAATTACAGGAGCTAAAATGTTTAGATATTTAAGTGAGATAATATTTTTATTAGGCCATAGAGTAGGACACTGATGAAGAGGGAACACTTACCCTCAAGATATATATGCTTTATAACTACAAAACGATTTTTGTTTTGTTGTTTTCTAATTTGCGTAATTGGAAAAGTGAATTTTGTACATCATTTTCAGAAAGCGTAAAAACAGAGGATTCAAATAATTTATATATATATATATATATATATATATATATATATATATATATATATGTATATATATATATATATATATGTATATATATATATATATATATATATATATATATATATATATATATATATATATATATATATATATATATATATATATATATATATGTATATATACATATCCATAAACATATGTATTAATATTAGATAATATGATTTATCAACTCTGTTTTATGTTTATTAGATATGAATTAGATTGGACTGCATCATGTTTATATGTATACATATGTTTAGTTCTAGTTTATTAATGACAAGTTATGACCAATATTTATTTTAGACAACAGATGTTTTGCGTTTAATATTTTTATATATCATTCGCCTTGAATGTGCAATCATTTATAATTTGATACTGTGATCGTTTTTTAAAGAGAATTTTTTTAATTTAACGTTGCATGATGTGTTGTCTGTTTTGCACGCGGCGCCAATTGGCGAGTGACGAGGGATGTACATTATCAACAATAAATTTAATGATGCTATCCACACCTCTCCTTGCTGGCTGCTTCGCCTTCACGTGGTGGCACCGTTACTCCCGTTATGGGAAACCAAAGAAGCTATTACATGTATTACCTTACTTTTATTTAAAGAAAAACCATCAAAAGTTGATTTGTTTCATAATGGCATTTAATATTTACTGAATGATTTTACCATTTGCCAATAAATTGTTAAATAAATTTAAATATTTAATTGAAAATAGCTCACTCAATGCCTCTTTGATGTTATTGGCAGTGTCGAACTGATCATTTCCAAAGTAGCATCAATTAGGGCATGGTTTGGTTTCTTCCGACCGTTCTCCTGACGACATCATAATTCAAGGATACTGGCCTTATGATCCTGGTGGCTTTCAATGAGGCCTACTACCGCATAATGGAGAAATGTAAAGTTAAGAACTCTGTAACAAAGTGGCGCAAATACTTCCTCTATAAAAAATATCTTGGGTGGATTGAACTTCACCGAAATCACACTTCGAGCCTTCCGTCGCAATGTTTCTAGTGGCACGTCATACAAATTGAGTTCCGTGTGATAAGCCGCGATAGTCTCAGGATCTTTACGAATCAGATGATTGCTCGCCGCCATTGTGGCAGCGACACTTTCTGATGGTTCCATAAACACTAATCCGCATACTTCCACTGGGCCAAAAACATCTGCTGTTTCCTTTGTATCAATCACGAACTTTTAATGAACAACGTTAATTCTGGTACATTTAATCCAAAACAACTCACCCAAAACTTGTTTGATGTCGTTGGCGACGGCAAATTGATTAATCGTTTCCATATCAGCAAAATGTTGGGAAAAATTTGGCTTCTTCTGATTGGTCGCGAGCAATCGTATGATTTGTGAAGATCCTGAGACTAGCTCGGCTTATCACATGGAATTCGATTTGCGTGACATGCCGTTCAAAGCAATGCAACTGAAGGCTCGAAATGTACTTTCGGCGAAGCTCAATCCACCTAAGATACTTTTTTCAATTGTGGAATTTTTGATCATTCTGAAGTGAACTACATTAAAAGCAACCACGATCACATGGCTAGTGTTTTGCAATTACGGTGCACTTTCTCATGCTTCTATAAACACTAGTCCGCATATTTCATGTTGTTGTCGACGGCAAATTGATAACAGCAACGAGATGGGCAAAATTTTGCTTCTTCTGACTGGTCTCCTGGATGCACCATAATTTCAGAACACTGGCCATGTGATCGCGGTTTCTTTCAATGAAGTTTGCTTCCGCACGATCAAAAATTGCACAGCGGATAGCTCCGCAACAATCTGGCGGGTGTCTTTCCGTTGGAAATCTATCTTAGGTGGATTGAGCTTCGCCGAAATCACACTTCGAACCTTCTGTTGCAATTGCTTCGAGCGGCACGTCACACAAATAGAATTCCATTTGATAAGCCGGGAAATTTCAGGATCTTCACGAATCAGACGATTGCTAGCCGCCATTGGGCCAGCGGCCCTTTTTTATTCTGCAAATTTCAATCCGCTTATTTCCACTAGATCACGAATATCACTTTCGCTTTTCATTGAAATGTCACTATTAAAAGCTCTATGAAATGTCAACGTCAAAAAATATCGTCGACTTTGAAGCAGATTTACTAAAAATTGAAAATATGAAATCCTCAAATTTTCACTTCACAAGGAGCGCTATTGTGTCCTCCGTGGACCATCTAGATT
>OZ017738.1:229047590-229157590 GCA_963969285.1 Odontomyia ornata | reverse complement strand
CATAAAACAAACTGATTCAAAGCTCATTTGATTGAACACCCACGAATTAAACCTTAATCAAAATATTATCCCCATTTTATTCCACATATGTCAATGTTCAAGGATCAGACATGAAACGTATTTCACTCGCGTAAATCATTAAACCTATCGGCGAAACCAGGTTTTTTACACGGCGTAAGTCCAAAATACTGTCAAGTTTCACTTTTCTGTAATAAAATATCGTGCAGCTATGGACCAACGTAAAAAATCCACTTAAATTGATGGGGTTTCTCATGAAATTATGTTTGGCTTCACTTTACTCACTCGAGCAAAGAAAAATACTGCACGTCAGTTCCTTTTTCCGGCAAATAATGAAAAACAACACACTTCACTTTGTAATTCACTCGCGTTTTCTTTCGTATAAGTTTTTCATTAAAAATTTTTCAATTTTTCGGTGCGAAATTCGTATTTTACGAAGGATATGGCAACTGACAGCTCCACTCCAGCTGATACTTCCGCTTCGAAAACAGGGGTGTTTTTATGGATCAAATACTTTTGAAAATATGGCGCGAAGCATGATTTTGTTTACAATTGTTGAAGTGAGTGGAGGTTTGCGGATATCTAACCATACCTTGTATATCAAATAAGAAGTAATAACTGATGATGACGTTTGAACGTGCTAATAAATGACTATACTCTAGAATTTGCATGGCGTGTTTAGCAGCATTAACCAGCATTTAGCGATATCGTCTGAATCAATAAATTTTAATAAAAAATCACAATCCTAAACTGTTTGTGTCTAAATTAACACAATATGTTGATGTTCGTACATTTTCACGCACACAATTCTAAGTTTGATTTCGAACATTAAAACCGCCGAATGTCGGTGAATGGCCAGACTATACTTCTGCATGGAGTGATTATAGTAATATCTAGTGATGACATTTGAACGTGCTAATAAATGACTTGAATTTACATTTCGAAAATGATTTCGACAATTGAAAAATTTTACGCATCCCTTAAAATAGCATCAGCTGAAAATTGCAAGAGCTTTCGAAAATATGTGTACGAAAACGGAAGGTTTGCTTGTATTAAGCGACTTCAGCGCGTTCCATAGGAATTGAAAGCTCATCGTCTCCTGGATGTGCCTCTATGGTCTTTACCCTGTAAAGAAATGAGATGCGCCCTTCCTTTTTGAAACCACAAAGGAGGCTTTAACACTCCTTCACGAAATTGATTTTGAGGTGATTGCCCTTATATCGGACAATAATAAAATTAACAGGATAATTTTCAAAGAATTTTCTCCCACACAAGATTGGCAACCTTTCATTAACTCTCCGTTTGTTTCTGGAAAGAAACTATTCCTTTTTTTGATTCTGTCCATTTGTTTAAAAGTGTGCGCAACAATTGGTTGAACCGGAAGCAGCAAACTATTGTACTTTCAAGCATATGTATTTTTTCTCAAACTAGAGCGGCGAAATTTTCTTCATTAAAAATATTTATGATCATGAGAAATTTTCTACTCTCAAATTAGCTCCTTCTCTTTCTTGGAAATCACTATTTCCCAACAATTTTGAACGGCCCGGAGAGTATTTAACGAAGAAAATGTCGAGGCTTTAAATCATTATTTCCCGTCCGATCAAAGCACTTCTGAGTGTATGCAGATTATATGTAAGTAGTGGAATATCGGTAAAATAAAACATCCATACAAAGGCCGCAATTTAAGGAATCCTTTCCTAGAGCCGATAACTGGAAGTAGTAATGAGCATTATAAATACATATTAGTTTTCAATCAGTCTCATTGGGAAAATAGCAGTAATTTCAAAATTGAATCATCCAAACATAAATTCACCACTGTAACTCTTACAGCTCTACTTCATACGTCCACAGGTATACTTTATCTTTGTGATTATTTATTAAATGAGCTAAATGTTTCCTACGTTTTACTTGGTAGGCTCCAGACGGATTTGTTATAAGATCGTTTTAGCAAATACTGGAAAATGAGTGGCTTCATTTCAATATTTCCATATAGCACATTCTAGAATCTGAAAAAATTAAAATTACTAATATTTTAAAATCAAAGTCTTTTCATCGGGGTGAAATAAATCTAAAAATGTCCTCCTTGAGGATAACGTTGACAACGAACCAAATTCTTTTGAAGTTTGTATTGTTCCTGAAGCAGATGACATCATCGAGCAATCTGAAAATGTCGCTCTCGATGAAGCGAAGCTGTCTGCTATAATTTTTGTTGGTGGATATGCTGGCCAAAACGTTATTGAAGCAGTGAAATGCAATTCGTATCACAGTATCTTTCTCTAAAATGAGATCATACAGTCTGTGGCGACGAACGCTTTAGGCCTTGTTGGGAGAACGAAGCCAACCACACACATCGAAACACATCGTGTGGCAGCAAGGCCGTCAATGTACAATGGACGCAGCATATACACGGAAAGTTCATGTGGAAGGCAATTTGCTAAGAGAAACGAATTAGTCGATCATTAGACCTCCAACGAAAAGGACAAATGCAACACGAATCTTTTTTTATTTTTAATATATCTTAAGACATAAACGAAAGTAAACTCCAATCCGACCGTGCTTGCATTATTTCCTGAATTGGTGACCCCATGGTGCCGGACACATTACGCAACGTAAATGGAAGTGAAGTGCAAGCCCCCAGCACGTCCATGGAAAATGACGCGCAAGTTAGTGCAGTAACGTTCAAGTTGCCACCCTTTTGGCATAGCAAATCAGACCTTTGGTTCGCGCACATATATATATATATATATATATATATATATATATATATATATATATGCACTGTAAGGCTTTCTGACATTTGTTTCTATTCCCACGAATATTGTATGTTCCACGTTGTCTAAATCCACATTTAAAACTCTATACTTTAAAAAGTATATTGTTTTGTCTTCCGCGCTATGGGAATCCCAATATATATCACCCTGCAAGTGTCGCACTTTGAAAAGGCTGTATCAGTCAAGGTGTTTTAATATTTAATGCCACTGGGAATCGAACGTTTTAGAGTAAGCAAGCATGTGAATAATAGCACGAGCATATTATTAAATTCTTTAAATTGTAGTTTTAATTATATAATAAGAAGTATCGTGAGAAATATATTTCCTATTAAATAACTATAGTTCACTTTTTCTCCTTAAAAAATAAGGGTGTTTTGCTACATTTAGGCCTTTCTCCCTCCCATGTTTTGTTAACACCTTGTGATTGGCTTCCCCATCGGGCCTTGTATAATTTTATTCAAAGACCCGCTTCGACTTTTTGAAGTCATCCTCAGCTCAAGAACTGAAATTAACCGAAGATGACCGCAAAGTGTCGAAACACGTCTCTAAATAAAAACTGATGGGTCAGATGACAATAAATCATAAAAAACCTTTGTAGTTTTTCACTATTTCAAAGCCATCCTCTCTTCTTTATACCATAATAATGGGGAACCATGTGCAAATAAAACCTCTGGTTCTCAATCTCCTTACTTCGCCTTCTAGCAGTGGTGCTGTAGCAGAAAAAGTAAGGTTAGCCCTTATGTTTTCTTTTAATTAACGCAGCGCCTTAACTTATCACAGATAGCTGTGATGCCGAAGCATGAGCAATATCCTCACTTAAAATAATCATGATTCACCACCATCATCCAACAAAATGAGAGACCCGAATGAAGGAATTTGGAACAAAATACAAAAAAAACTTAGGAAAATAGATTTGTTTTAATTTATTCAATGTAAAATGTAAATGATTGTATGAATAGTAGAATTTTAAATAGACGGAAATTAACTCGAATCAATTGCTTACAACATTGAAAATTAAATTGGGCTTATTTTCAAATGAACAGTGGATATAGTAGCAGCCTGATTTTGAAATGACTAAGAATACATGTTATGTATAAATTTAAAGAGCTGTTTGGGCCGTTTAATTTGAGTAGAATGCTAGGCGCAGGATGATGGCATGCGCACGTTTACGTTTGGGCATCTAATTTTCGACAAACCATAGAAATAATCGAGTCCTCGACCTAACTCCCACAAAGATATACCAACACCAAGTTCATGTGCCAATTTGAAACATTCGTTGATCGAGCACAGAGCAGGATACTAGATGTAATGACGCCCAGAAGTGTTTCTAGAGAAGAAACATCGAATTGACTTATTTGCCCACAAATTAATACATAAAGATCTTCCTTCTTTTTGCTCATAAAATCAGGCATTTTATTCAGGCAAACATGCTCGACATTGCAAATTGGAAGTTATAGGTCATCAAAGAGAAGGTATAAATGTGGTCGTATAAAGTTTCAAAATGATTTTGATTGAATAAATCATGCATACCGTCACGGTAGGGTGGAACGACCATAATAAGCCTCAAATCATTATGGCTTAATGCTTTGCCATTTACACATTCCATCACTGGTCATGCAGAATTTTGTCTCTAATGCGAAACGTGAGTTACGGCCAAACTTCCCAGACTATTCCATCAAGTTGATATTTCCTGCAAGCGTAGACTATAAGTTTGTTTGCAGTGTCCATTGCAAATTGGAAGTTATAGGTCATCAAAGAGAAGGTATGAACGTGGTCGTATAAAGTTTCAAAATGATTTTGATTGAATAAATCATGCATACCGTCACGGTAGGGTGGAACGACCATAATAAGCCTCAAATCATTATGGTTTAATGCTTTGCCATTTACACATTCCATCACTGGTCATGCAGAATTTTGTCTCTAATGCGATACGCGAGTTACGGCCAAACTTCCCAGACTATTTCATCAAGTTGATATTTCCTGCAAGCGTCGACTATAAGTTTGTTTGCAGTGTCCATTTTCTTAGGATAAAAATTTGGTGAAATCGTTAATCGGTCAAGTAAAACTGAAATCATATAGACATGTTAAATTTGGATAGAATTTATTTATAAGAGGGTTTCGCACTTTTCAACCGCTTTCATCCAACCCGCATCAACATCGTGCGTTCCGTGAATTTCCTAGCTGTTGGTCCCATTGCGACGTATTTGGAGCCAAACTGGTGAAATTATGTCGAATTTTTCAGCCTAAATTTCCGCCACATTGTTACCATGATTGTTCCATTGCAATGGAAGTAAGGAAAAACAGAGGAACGCCAAGAGAACAAAGGCTGACTTTGATTTAGCCTTGACTCAATACTATACGCCTCTTTTAACCTTTTTGAGGCTAAAATCAATAATTTTGTATCGTGTTTGTATGACAAGGGAGGGAATGGAATAAGTGCAAAACGTCTTGATTCCAACCAATGTACGGTTGTTGTATAGATTGCCACAGCTTCTTCGGGTAATATATATGGGCTATCCTTCAGATAATGATGTTGCCTTTCTTGTTCGGCCTTCAAATACAAACGAGTAAAGCGGCCCAAAATTTTCTTGCACACTGTCTTATCAACGGTGGCACCACGGCAAATTCTCTTTCGATTATAATGTGCTGTGTTTGTCCACCAATCAGCTTTCATTTTAACATATCTGAGAATCATATTTTCTATAGGGGTAGGTAATCCAAGAACTTTCTAGGAAATATTAGCTTTCCAACATCTCCACGCTTCTGATAAATGCTATAATACTGTACGCGCCTTATTTTGTTTCCTTCGGGCATTCTGTCAACAACGTCATGCATGTTATTAAACTCTTTGTTTCATTACGGTTTTAGCGACTCCCTTTGGATGCCATCGTTGGAACTGGGAAAAGGAAATTACCAAGCCATTGCTCCAAAAGAAAAGTGATTCCACGCATAAAGAATAGCCAAAGTCTGAATCCGGGTGCCCAGAATCCACATCCAAGACCCTTACCAACTGGATCCGTGTTAAAACGGTAATAAATTAAATGTTTAAGATCCTTACACATTCGTATTTGCCGCATGAATTTGTACTTGGAACGATACATTCCAGTAAGCTGATCAACTTGAGCGGAAATATATTGCAGACCATCCACCAATTGAAAAGCGTCCACATTGTTTAATCGAAACTGCACGTGTGAATCGATTATTAATTTGGTAAGACGCAAAATTTCACGATATAAATGAAACGCTGTGGTAAAATTGAATTTTTTCAATATCTCATAGTTTATTTTCTTTCGTGTTATTTATACTTTGCATCCCAAAATTCAAAATTTTATGCTTCATCCTCTTGAAATCAAACGAATTATCTAATTGGTGGCATATTTCTGTCTACCATTTCCAAAACGAAATTTCTTTCTGTCTTTCGTTGTCAGCGTTTTTACAGACTTCAAATTCAAGTTGTAGTCTTAATGAAGATAGTTTAGATTTTTTCGATGGATTAATAGGTTCAGCATGTTATATCCCTGCCGGCAAACTTTTGATTCCGCCTCCAATCAATCAAGTGTTGTCGTTTGGAAAAGTTTAGTGGCTTTGAACGATTGGAACAAATACCTTCAAACAAAAATAAAAAATTTAATACGAGATTGAATTTAATTTTAAACGCTCCTACCATTTCTTCTGTGGTTTCGGTCGGCGATGCTTGAGCGCTTTCAATACATAATATTTAAGTGACTTTTGAAAACTCACGCGAACCATCACTGGATGGCTGGGAGCACAATGTTGCTTGTACTACGACTTAAACAATGGAAAACGATAGCGCAAGGTGTCCACCCTGATGGTAGATTAAATGGTCGTGGTGCCCAGAAAAGTGCAATTCCATTGGCGGTACTGTCTGTACACAGGGGGGTGTCTTGAAGGAACGGTCGTACTTCTTCTGGAAGCGTATAATCTTCGTCATCGTCCGGCAATGTTTCAACAATCTAAAATGTTTTAAAAAGTGAAGAAATTAGTTAGCAACTTATTCATCAAGCCTTGCTTTAACTGAGTGTCGATGCGAAATAGGAGGCGGCGGAACCAAAACAAACTACCATTAAACAAGCCCTTTGTTCGTAGCTTGTTTGTTAGTTTCTTATTTTATATGCTCTGTCATCGCCTTCTTAATATAATGGCCGTATTCATAGCTGATCAAAATCTTAGCTGATAGCACAGTTGCAATATAATGATGACGTCATCAATTTTTTTGCTTTTCTTTTCATCATTATCAGCTGAGTACAGTAACATTTCTTTCTACTGCGAAATGTTCAACGTGAATCCCACCGATCAAAAGTAATTCCGCTGTGGAATTCGCACGCTTAATACATAAATAAATCAAAACATCGGGGAGCAAAGCTCTAAGTGTTTCATTAGTACATTTCCCCAAAAACGCAAAATAATGTGGCAATTTTGATGCCATAGTAGGTAAATGAAGTGCCCGCGACTCGTACGACTATTAAAAAGTGAACTTAGAATCATGTTCAAGTGCAAATATATGCAGTAAATTTTAATTAGACTCACGCAGCACATATCCAAATAGGATGCAAAAGCATATTTCTCAATCGATTTATTTTACTGGTCGCGATTGAGTGTTTAATGTGTGCAAAATAAACTGATCACTGCGCAAGTTAATAGGTTTTCTTTATTTGTACAATAAATGATCATTTAAAGCAAACAAAACACAATTCTTTTGCATTTACAGTTTAAAAGATAATGCGTTATAACTTCAGTAGAAATATGTGAGTATATATATTATCAATTTTAATTCAGAAACTTTTAAATCATAGCTAAATATAATTTCTATTCTAATTACACAAGCTAGTAGGCCCTGATCTGGGCTAAAAAAGTACCTTACTTTGTTTTTACTCAAATCAGGTCCCACCGCCTCCAGCTGGAAGGAAGCTAGATCAGCTTAATTTGAGGCATGTAATTCGTCTATTCTATTCAAATTTCAATAGTGCAGCAAAATTTAACTTAACTTTAAAAGTAGCTGTAAATGTTCTAATTGATGATCACATTGCTTTGGCGAGGGGTGATGATTTTGTCTACATGGGAATAAAAAAGGATCATCCAGTACAATAAGCTACAAATGCTTTGCGTTGTTTCAGGTCACATCGCCTTCGACTGGATGGAATCTGGATCAGCTTAGTTTGATGGAGGGCATTTCATCTGTTCTTGGGTACGGGCAATCATCAGATAATAAAATAATTATTTTTGTCTATTGACTTTTAGGAAATAATGCAAGCATGGTCGGATTAGAGCTTACTATGTTTATTTTCAAAGATGTATAAAATTAGCAAAAGATTCGCGTCACGTTCGTCGTATTCTTTGGAGGTCTACTGATCGACTAACTCGTTTCTCTTAGCAAGTCGCCTTCCACATGAAGTTTTGTTGCGAATCCCGGCGTACCAACTTCCTCCCATTCGCAACTTCAAATTGCCGCCGTAACATCTCCATCTTCCTTTGGGCATTTATACCTTTTTCCCTGTTCTTTATTTAATTTTTTTTAAATGTTTCCAATTTCCCTATAATTTTTACCTCCCCATCATCACAATCCTACCCTTTTCCCTTATTTTCAACTAAAATAATATAATATATACTAATAATTTCAATTTTCCCACTAACAACATTCCATTCATTAATTCCCACTAACAAAACTTCATTCGATACCTTTTCCCTAACAAAACCTAATTCCTTCCTTCATACTAACTAATTCTATTCACTAGCTCCCACCTACAAATTTTATTTTTTATACTAACAAAAATTAATTCACGTTTCCCTACTAACAAAATTCAATCTCATACCCAAATACATCGTTGAAGTTGCTTATGAGATGAATGGGAGATCGACAATACATGGCACCATTGGCTGCGTCGCGTGTTCTCGACCGGGGGTCTGCTGGAACCCTGGGTTCAAGTTCCCCCGGGCGCAGCGAAGCACTCTTTTTGGGGTATCAATAGTTTCCGTAATGTATATGTGACATCAAGCGTTTCTTTGATGATGCAAATCGCCATATATGCAAATCAATGGATACTATTGGGTTTGTCAATACGGGAAAAAAGAAAAAGAAAAGATGGAATCGAAGTGTAATGAACTTCAATTACGTTACCCAAATGCGGCAGCGGCAATTGAATATGAAAAAGAGATTACGGAATCGGATTGGATGGAAGTGAAAAATGCGGGATTAAGTTGTTCGATTCCTAGTGGCATTAAATATTAAAAAACCTTGACTGATATAGCCTTTTCAAAGTGCGACACTTGCAAATGTACGAAATGTGTCGTATAATCTTTCCAGGCAATTGTAAATCGTTTCCTTCGTACTTTTCTTCGGTCAGGGAAAAGAATTTGCTTTGATACACATCGCACACATTCATTCATTTGCTGCCTTAGAATCGAAAACATTTGATTTGAACACCCTATCTACAATAAATGCCACTCCAAATAATAGCTTGCCAGCAGGCTTCCCACTTTTGAATGTTGTGTGCGATCTCATATCTTGAGTATCACTTCCAGTCCCGTTCGTTTCCTGTATTGCCAGTATGTTAAATTTATATTGACTGGCCTTTTATTAAAGTTCTTTAGCAGCGCTAGGCTAGTTCAGTGATCAGACATTCCAGGATCCAATACTTTTGACTTTTTTTTGGTTGTGAGCCGTTGCGGAAGATCCAACACATTTCGAGGCTCGGTTGAAGGTTTCGAAACAATGTAGCTTTATCCAGAGATGAGTTAGCCTATCGTCCGACGCCTATTCTGGTGGCATAGTTGTTACCTTCAATTCTGTTACAAGGTGCGGAGGATCGCGTCACCATAGAGGAGGTGTAGGGAGGATTTAGTAGCAGAGCTGCAACTGTATTTGCAACTTTTGGGATTTTTCTGTATTTAATGAACCATTATTGAACCAGTAAAATCAATTTGCGGCCCGAGTCCATTTACTACCATTTGTTCATGGAATTTAAGATGAGAGATCATGGAAGCTTTGGGTTAAGGAAACAAGGCATTCCTCCATCTTTCGCAACCTGGTTTGGGGCCGCACACCCAGTTTTTTGATGTGACACATACAAAATAATTACAGCCGAGTTTGGTTTCTTCATTAATTCAAAGGATTTGTCACAGTAAGGGATATTCTGATCAAAAATTACCGAAATTTGATCATTGTGTTTAAAACTGATATTGAATTTGCTGAGATTAATATTTAGTAGTCTGTGTGGTCTAGTGGTTAGAGCATGAACGCGTAAACCGAAGTTCTCAGGTTCAAATCTCGTCGGTGCACAACGTGATTTAGTTCAGGGGATTTTTCGGACAGACTACGAGTGTTCTCTCAGTGGTGATATGTACTGATTTAATCAGATCATATCATAGCTGAGCAGGCACACGGGAGCATGGTACTGACCAAACCAAACTTCCGAAAAAATCAATACGGTCATGGAAATGAGATACTCTAACTGTCTCTAAGCGAAGGCCCGAGAGGGGCTGTAGTGCTAAAAAGAAGAAGAAGAATATTTAAAAACCGCATGGTATTAGGTATCCGTGGACGTGGATTACGGAACAAAAGATTGAGAGCTCATGGAGGTTTTTTGGTTTCTTTATTTTCTTCTATGGGGACTATTCCTCACTGTCTACATTACAGACTAACTTTTTGACAGAAAAATTGCTATGCTCTGCAGCTGCAAGGAGGTTCTACCTTTTTGTCAGAAACAAGTCAGATCAATATGTAGGAGATACGCAAGTGTGCTCAATTTCATAGGCTTTTTAAATATAGGTTCACAATATACTTTTTAACGCGGTTCGACTACATAACGTTTAGTTACGATAGTTTACAATACTATGGCTCATATTTTAACATGTATTTCACCCTAGTTTTTTGCTGAGATAATAATAATTTTTTGATCTATACACCCTTAAAAAAGAGTCATGGTCCCCTCTTTTTCTGGTCCTCTTACTCCAATACCTACATCATCTGAGCCCCCCGTTTACTAACAAGTTTTTATGCGCCCATGTTTGGGCTCAGTATGTGAACTAGTCCTGTAGTATTTAAGACAAAACATCGAACTCACTAACAAGTTCCTTTAACTTCGCCCAGTTATTTAATAGACCAGAATATGGTCAACCTCACTATAAAAATATAAATAAAAAAAAGCAACTTAGTCAGCAGCTCCCAGTTGTTTTGAATATTAAGTTGGTTCACCAGCCTTTATATTCTGTGTTCATGCAGGAAATATGCAAAATTTTTGCAAGAAGATGAAGACCCATATATTCAATAGCCTGAATTAATGGGTCTTCACCTTCATCGAAAATATCTTTGGTATTTCTCAGATAGTTGACTTGGCCTCCCTTTTGGACAGAATTGCAATTAAATTTTTTTTTAATAAAATCTCCGAGCCTTTTAAGTATTTTCATAAATTGTTGGCTTTTATTTATGAGCGAACTTTTTCAAAACTCTGTTCAGTTTGACTTCTGAGACATGCAAAGATTTTTGAAGCATTCATTTTATTTTTATACAATTTGACTAGTAGTTTATCAATCCTACTTAACTTGTTCAACTTTTAACCATATTTTCTCCTCAGGATAAGTGACAAAATATTTTGTTTGAAGCGTGATTGACAATTTCGTCTTGAGAGAAATCAAATTCTGATACTGCCACAATGCATTTATAGTTCCCATCTTGGTTTGCATAATCCCAAATTTCATTTCGATGCAATTTCTTGAATCGTCTCCCAAAATTCAAAAACGTTGCTGGGGGCCTGGCTTGAATAATTTCTTCATAAAATCTTTTTGGATCAAACACATCAGGATCAAACTTGGGATCACGATGTATTGCATGACAGCAAGTGTGCCTTTATTAAACATATAGTTCGGGTTACGAATGGTGTACGTATTCGTAGCTTCTTGCGTGGGGTTTGAAAGAGAAGTGTATAATCGCATTGTTTCTGTAAAGAGACGGTTAAGTGAGACTCAGAAAACGAACAAGACATTAACCACAAAGCAATTGATCAATGTGCCAAAGAACTCTTCCTGAAACTCGACCGCGAAGCAAAACAACTAGGGCTACAAATCAACGAAAATAAAAGAAAGCTCATGACGCAGTCAAGGAAAAATACCCCAAATACACAAAATATCACACTCGGCGAATACAGTATCGAAAATGCTAGCAAATTTGTGCAATGAAAGAGACGAAATACGCCGAAGAATACAGCTCGCAAATAAAATATTTTATTCAGTATTGGCGATCTTGAAGACCAGCAGAATACACAGAAGAACAAAGCTCCAAATATACAAATCTGTGATAAGACCTGTGTTATGCTATGGGTGTGAAACATGGATCCTAACCCAAGCATCCGCATATATATTGAACGCTTTGGGCTGACGGATCCTGAGGCGAATAATCGGAGCGAAGCTAGACGGGGGCCAATGGCGAATTCGATACAACCATGAGCTGCATGAAATTTTTGACGAATCGGAGGTCTCAAGGATTGTAAGACTGCGGAAGCTGCATGGACTGGACACATGAATCGTATGGACGAACAACGGATACCCAAGAAGGTATTCGTTGGGAGAACTGAAGGCCGGCGGCCAGTGGGGAAACCGAGGAAACGCTGGTATGACTCGGTTGACGAAGACAGTTCATCGCTGCTCGGATTTCGGAATTGGATGACGTGGTCAACGGACCGAGACAGTTGCAGGCACTATTTGCAGGAAGCGAAGGCCCGAAAGGGGCTGTAGTGCTAAGAAGAAGAAGAATTGATCAATGTATTTTTTTCATTTCCATGACAGCTTCGAAAGTTAACTCGTTGTTACCCTTTTCTAAAAATTGTAGTATATAATTTTTCTTTTCTCCTGAATCATTGGATTCCTTGCCAACTGGAAAAGGCAAACTGCATAGTTGACGGTGAAGTCTCGTAGCCAGCAATCGAAAATCCAAAAGACTGAGCAAGGACAACGTTGAAATTCATCGCTCCATTTTTGTAAGCCTCTACTAACTTGTCCATCATATATTCACAACGTTCATTTTTGCGTAGGCGTAGTTACAAAAATTGCTTTACAAGGTTTGTGAAATAGTTCAAAACTTCATTCCTAAATACTTTCTGCCTGAATATTTCTGCATACTTGCGCAGTGCGACATGGATGAAAAGCACTAGCGTACTATGGCTACAATTGTTGAAAATTTGTGAACCGAATCGAAAGAACTCACTGTCTTGGTTTTCAAGGCATTTGCTATCGATACCGAAAACAAAATCTCATGCAATCCACAATGAACATATGGCTTTTGCAATTGGTTCCTCTCCTCGCGTAAATGCTCCATTGATTTTACGATCGAACCTTTCCGCGATGTCCTCAATTAATGGAAACATTCCTTTGATCTGGCTATCGTGAACGCAGGAGCAAATTTTGGGCGGATTACTTTGGGATGTGAGCAGCTATGGGCTCATGTTTTTCGGTTATAAAGAAACCTCGATCAGAGCTTGCTGTTTCAAAATTGCTGTAAGATGTTCCATCATCTGATTATAGGCTTACTGCCGAGATTCGTTGAACTTTCAATATAAATCTTCGATCAGTGTCCTCCATGATAATTACACAACTAAAGAAAAGGAATTGTTTTTCTTCGCATAACACTTCAAAATAGCAGATGGCGATTCTCAAGTATATAAAAACCGATATTTTACACATCAATTGCCTATTTCTTTTCATTTTGCAGTTAAATCAATATACAACTTAATAAATTCAAATTAAGTGTTATTTTGCAAACGCTACTCGATTTATGATTCGATCAAAGCGAAAAAAATTTCCATATGACAACATGAATATCTGCTCACATTTTGTGTTCGTACACAGCACACACATATAAATGCAGAGAAGTTTCTCACTCGCCCATATGAATGCGGAGAACTTTGTCACGCACACACACGCAA
Organism: Odontomyia ornata; assembly: GCA_963969285.1. NCBI lineage: Eukaryota > Metazoa > Arthropoda > Insecta > Diptera > Stratiomyidae > Odontomyia > Odontomyia ornata. Next base: position 229,143,867 of record OZ017738.1, on the reverse strand, counting down.
GTCGGCGGAACCGATTTATCGCTATCGACTTTTCCCGCAGCGTACCAATCATTTAAAATGTTTTGTCTCCTTCGCACCCTGATGTTGTAATGAATCATGCAACGCCGCTGGTGACCACTACCATCACACTTTGCTGCTAGGTTGCTTGTCATTTTACGTTGGTTGCGACCAGTGCACATCCCACATCTATTTTAGCGTGGGATGCCAACAGAATTTGACAGCCACATGGAATTGAAGTGTGGAGGTAGTGGCCGCCACGCATGAGGAAGTCCCGGAGTGTGCTGATAGTTCCAAAAGGGTAAAAAAACGGGCAGCGTGTGTCGTGAGTTATAGTGTAGGAAGGTTTATTTGATATGATTATATGTACCCGACTGGTAGAAAGTTTTATTATCCATGTGTTAAACCTGAATTAATCGTCGTGAAATATGCTCGTGAAAGTTTTAACCTATTTCATCCACAAAAATCAAAAAATGTTCCTCGTAACGTATAACGGAGTATTGGTGTGTGGAATTTGGGTATAAATTCCAATTTACCCAACAACTTGTCCGTAAGTAATTTGCATGCCATTCAAACTGCATTATGAGTCTTCCAGTTTCTAAATGAAATAAAAGCACCGCATCATTGTCATCATCACAAATATCTGTACTTTTTGCTAGATCAACTCCTTCAACAAGTGTCGATTTGGATGGGAATTCAGAACGCCCTACACTTGACGAGCATGCCACATTCAAGTCCAGGACTGAGAATGCCCGCCTGTTATGGAAGACTTCATTAAGTTTGCCCGATTTGGAGACATGATAAAATTCTTACATGCTCTGCACATTTTCATCGCAAAGTTTAGTAAGGACGGAAGGATGACAATTCTTAAGCGGGAACGCATTGCCCAAACGTAAAGGAAAAAATGAGCAAGTGAGTTTGTCTTAGGCAGATAGCTTTAAATCAATTTTACTGACACAAGAAAAAACTGAAATGAGCAAGAAATCCGCTGGAATTAATTAGGCGATTCCAATTGTACGCTTGAAATAGATTTCAAGTTTATTACTTGATAATTTACCATTAATCTTCTTCCAGTACTTAGAAGATATAAGATATATATATATATATATAGAATGTACTTAACTATTCATTTAAAATATGCTCGGATAATTCTCGTCAGATTGCAACTAATATTCGTAGGAATTGATCTTTTGCTGGTATTTTCGATGATATACTGATACGCATTCGAGTTGAAACCGGCATCTGCGTAAGCGGTAAGCTCGATCGCATGCGGTAAAAATATCATAAACCTTACAACTGACTCCATTAAATTTTCACTTCAGTTCTTCGGTACACTAATGACGTAAATTTCAATGGCCTCCAAATTATCCATACCCGTCGCGTTCTTCACAACCCAAATTCTAAACTTCAATTCGCAGGAAGACTGCCAGCCCATTGAAAAAGTTGATCAGTTTGTTGTAATTTTATTTTATTAGCATGTACATAGGGAAGTTTAAGTTATTTGTTCTTTCCAATGTTAATTTCGTCTACGGGGCCTTACATAGAAAGTTTTAATTAGTTTTATTGTATATAAAAGTGAAGTTTTATTTACAATTCATTTGTGTATCATTTTAATTAGAATGATAATTGAAAATCGCTGATAACCATTCAAACTAATTTACATTTACCGAAAGTAAAGCAGCACTGTATCGTGCCTTGAGTATATTTCTTTAAAAATCAGGTATCATATAGGAACTATTCGATTTGTTTATAATTTCAACTTTCTTAAATAAATATATCCTATCATTTGAATTATTAATTTAACGACAACTTAGAAATTACAAATAGAAAACAAAGGTCTATAATATAACATTTCATACGGAGGAAAATAGTAAACATGGCTTACAAATGTCAGCAGTACTGTAAATATAATTTAACTAATAACATGAAAAAAATTAATCCAGAATAAATTAACAATATCGATTAAAAATATGACGTCGTTAACTATATGATACGTACTAAATATAATTTTAATTATTTTTCATCATTTCTGCATTAGGAAATTTAAGAATGCAAAACAATAATGTATTATAACGCATGAAAAGGAAAAAAATCGTAAAAAAATTTAGACCATTAAGACTTTTTCGTAGCAGCTAAGTGGATGCATTTCTATTACGAATGAACTAATATTAAATCAATGTGTACTAAATCTGCATATAAATACGAAAAAAAGCTACTGTATAATTATTCTTATTTGTAACGTTAACTAGAATTTTATTTTGCATTAAATTCAACATTTTCAAGAATAAAATGTAGCTTTTATTCTCTTTTAATTTGTAATTTAATAAATAAGATACAAATCTTGTTAAGCGAAAAGTTATATGATGAATATTTTTATTTCAATAATTAAAATTGGTTTGCGAGCAAAACAAATTAATAAATTAACAAAACAAAAGGAAAAACCACTAGAGAAAAATATTTAAAACACTAAAATTCAAAACGAAGCAATGCAATAAAACGTATTAGTAATGAAAATTTAGTATGCGCATTTAGCAACGATTTCATACAATCAATTAATTTAATAATGAGATTTGTAATGATTTTGTGTCTACGTCCGAACGCGGACCCGACCTCTGATCGGTTCTAGACGTTAAGTCTGAGTAGTGCCAACGGACGGTACCAACCGGTCAACCAATCCGTGCACCGTAACCCATTCACGCGGTGGCTGCTTGTCGGCCAGCTAGATCGGAGGGGATTTCGGTCGCAGGTCTCCGAATGGGTTACGCTCACTTACAATATTCAGCCACCTATACATGCCCGTTTTCAAACGCGTTACAAAACAAAACCATACGGAGAGGAAACCTACTTTACGTTACTCCGTATTTCTTCCTATAACCAGTCAAAAGACAAAGATCTAATCTTTACTTCGCGTTCCCGAATTTCCGACGCGGTACCGAAAAATACACTACGTTAACGTAATCCCGAAAAAAGCTACGCTAAAGAAAAATCGAAATCAACTAAGGTACCGCGTACCGCGCGCAACGCGAAACCGACCTCAGCGGATTTTCCCAAACCCTACCCTCGCGACGGCATACCTACCCTGCACCTCATTTCCCGCTGAATAGAAGAACCACTGGAAAGGAAAGTCGTTGTTAAGGTAAGCAATTCATATTATTTTATTTTAACCTTTTTTCTTTGTAATTTATTTTTAACTGCAAGGTGTCTCTTTCTTATGCTATTATGGGTTTGTAATGATTTTACCCTTGTTTTTATTTAAGAGTTCTTTAACAAATGGATTAATTTATTTCGATCTTATTCGCTGAACTGTAACAATTTAAGATTTGCAGTTTTTTCATTTTTATTTCTTTTTTCTGGGAGATTTCATTCACTGCCAGGCTACTTTTAATATTTTTCTATTTGTAAATCAACTGGTATTTGTCAATTGTTTGTTCATATTTTGTTTTATAATCGTAATTTGTTAAATTTAATCTCATTATTAAATTAATTGATTGTATGAAATCGTTGATAAATGCGCATACTAAATTTTCATTACTAATACGTTTTATTGCATTGCTTCGTTTTGAATTTTAGTGTTTTAAATATTTTTTCTAGTGGTTTTTCCTTTTGTTTTGTTAATTTATTAATTTGTTTTGCTCACAAACCAATTTTAATTATTGAAATAAAAATATTCATCATATAACTTTTCGCTTAACAAGATTTGTATCTTATTTATTAAATTACAAATTAAAAGAGAATGAAAGCTACATTTTATTCTTGAAAATGTTGAAATTAATGCAAAATAAAATTCTAGTTAACGTTACAAATAAGAATAATTATACTGTATCTTTTTTTCTCATTTCGTATTTATATGCAGGTTTAGTACACATTGATTTAATATTAGTTCATTCGTAATAGAAATGCATCCACTTAGCTGCTACGAAAAAGTCTTAATGGTCTAAATTTTTTTACGATTTCTTTCCTTTTCATGCGTTATAATACATTATTGTTTTGCATTCTTAAATTTTCTAATGCAGAAATGATGAAAAACAATTAAAATTATATTTAGTACGTATCATATAGTTAACGACGTCATATTTTTAATCGATATTGTTAATTTATTCTGGATTAATTTTTTTCATGTTATTAGTTAAATTATATTTACAGTACTGCTGACATTTGTAAGCCCTGTTTACTATTTTCCTCCGTATGAAATGTTATATTATAGACCTTTGTTTTCTATTTGTAATTTCTAAGTTGTCGTTAAATTAATAATTCAAATGATAGGATATATTTATTCAAGAAAGTTGAAATTATAAACAAATCGAATAGTTCCTATATGATACCTGATTTTTAAAGAAATATACTCAAGGCACGATACAGTGCTGCTTTACTTTCGGTAAATGTAAATTAGTTTGAATGGTTATCAGCGATTTTCAATTATCATTCTAATTAAAGTGATACACAAATGAATTGTAAATAAAACTTCACTTTTATATACAATAAAACTAATTAAAACTTTCTATGTAAGGCCCCGTAGACGAAATTAACATTGGAAAGAACAAATAACTTAAACTTCCCTATGTACATGCTAATAAAATAAAATTACAACAAACTGATCAACTTTTTCAATGGGCTGGCAGTCTTCCTGCGAATTGAAGTTTAGAATTTGGGTTGTGAAGAACGCGATGGGTATGGATAATTTGGAGGCCATTGAAATTTACGTCATTAGTGTACCGAAGAACTGAAGTGAAAATTTAATGGAGTCAGTTTTAAGGTTTATGATATGTTTACCGCATGCGAACGAGCTTACCGCTTCCGCAGATGCAGGTTTCAGCTCGAACGCGTATCAGTATATCATCGAAAATACCAGCAAAAGATCAATTCCTACGAACATTAGTTGCACTCTGACGAGAATTATCCGAGCATATTTTAAATGAATAGTTAAGTACATTCTATATATATATATATCTTATATCTTCTAAGTACTGGAAGAAGATTAATGGTAAATTATCAAGTAATAAACTTGAAATCTATTTCAAGCGTACAATTGGAATCGCCTAATTAATTCCAGCGGATTTCTTGCTCATTTCAGTTTTTTCTTGTGTCAGTAAAATTGATTTAAAGCTATCTGCCTAAGACAAACTCACTTGCTCATTTTTTCCTTTACGTTTGGGCAATGCGTTCCCGCTTAAGAATTGTCATCCTTCCGTCCTTACTAAACTTTGCGATGAAAATGTGCAGAGCATGTAAAAATTTTATCATGTCTCCAAATCGGGCAAACTTAATGAAGTCTGCCATAACAGGCGGGCATTCTCAGTCCTGGACTTGAATGTGGCATGCTCGTCAAGTGTAGGGCGTTCTGAATTCACATCCAAATCGACACTTGTTGAAGGAGTTGATCTAGCAAAAAGTACAGATATTTGTGATGATGACAATGATGCGGTGCTTTTATTTCGTTTAGAAACTGGAAGACTCATAATGCAGTTTGAATGGCATGCAAATTACTTACGGACAAGTTGTTGGGTAAATTGGAATTTATACCCAAATTCCACATACCAATACTCCGTTATACGTTACGAGGAACATTTTTTGATTTTTGTGGATGAAATAGGTTAAAACTTTCACGAGCATATTTCACGACGATTAATTCAGGTTTAACACATGGATAATAAAACTTTCTACCAGTCGGGTAGATATAATCATATCAAATAAACTTTCCTACACTATAACTCGCGACACACGCTGCCCGTTTTTTTACCCTTTTGGAACCGTCGCGCACACTCCGGGACTTCCTCATGCGTGGCGGCCACTACCTCCACACTTCAATTCCATGTGGCTGTCAAATCCTGTTGGCACCCCACGACAAAATAGACGTGGGATGTGCACTGGTCGCAACCAACGTAAAATGACAAGCCACCTTGCAGCAAAGTGTGATGGTAGTGGTCACCAGCGGCGTTGCATGATTCATAACAGGGCAGTGTCCACGATGCCTACCAGGCATGGGGAGACTGAAGGCAACGCTGCTTGGCCCTATGACGTGTTTTTTTTTTATTTTTGTTTATTTCATTTTTTTCAGCGTCGTAGGTCTTTGGCATGGTAAACTCCCAGCTCCCTTCCGGACATGTCCGCAATGAGGTACCGCGTGGGACTTAAAACTTGTAAGACTCGACACTTCACGAACTTCTCGTCTAGCTTGGCAGTGTAAAGACGACCTGCTTCACTTTGTCTAAAATTCCGTCGGTAGATTTCGTCGCCTGCCTTGAAGCCAGAAGGATGGGATCGCAGATTGTACCGCTCCTCCCCCAACCGCCTATTGTCTTCAATCCTCTCCCGGATTTGTTCTCGTAGAATTTGGAGTTTCTCGTGCGGCTCCAGCACCACTATTGGGTCTTCAAACCCTTTCAACTGTCACAATAGCCGGTACGAGTTTCCGTGACAAATCATATGCTGGCCGAACACGGCAAAGTATGGGGAGATGCCTGTGGTGGAGTGATACGACGAACGCAGGGCACAGGTGATGGCGGAAATCCTGCGGTCCCAATCCTTCTGATCCGGTTGGACGTAGGCCCGAATGGCGGCTATGAGGGTGCGGTTCAATCGCTCGGACGCATTGGCTTGCGGAGAATAAACGGCAGTCCGCTGATGCGTAATGCCATACTTCTCCATTAATTCTCGAAATCAAGACGAGGTGAACTGAACTCCGTTGTCGGAGAGCAGCTTCTCCGTTACTCCAAATATATGGAAAACGTGATTTTCCAGAAAACTGACTATGGGGCCGGTGTGCAGGTTTCGAAGAGGTTCCACAATTGGAAATTTGGACAAGTGGTCCAGGACCACGACAGCTCCCGTGTATCCCAAAGTCGAGCGAGGGTACGGACCGATGAGATCTATAGACAGGCGCTGGAACACCCGCTCCGGTAGTTCGAATTTTCCCATCGGGTGCCAAAGAACAGAATTGGGCGCTTTAGTGCATTTGCACAGCTCACAAGCGGCTACGTACTTTTTCACTTGCTGCGCCATCTTAGGCCAAAAGAAGTACGTCTTCAGTCGCCGAAGCGTACGACCATAACCGCCGTGTGCACTCAATGGGTGATCATGAGCCCACTTAATCAATTCGCATGTCAGTTCTTCGGGCACCCATAACTTCCACTGTTCCTCCTCTTGAATGGGGTCCCCGGAGGCGTATCTCGTCCGCTTGTATATAAATCCCTCCGTCACCCGTAGTTCTGGCAGCTGTGGCAACTGGTCCTGAATCGTATTCATCAGCTGGGTATAACATGCTGACTTGAAGGCGGGATGGTCCAAGTTGATCCATCGGGAGCTGTCGTCCTCCTGGGCCAACTCGGCTCCTTCAGGGGCGAACATCCTTGATAGTGTGTCCGGTACGTCGTGCTGACTTCCCTTGCGGTGTCTTATCGTGAAGTCAAACGCCTGTAATTTCAAGGCCCATCTGGCCAAGCGGCCGTGGAGATCCGTTTGGCTCATCAGCCATTTCAGTGACGCATGATCAGTGACGATTTCAAAAGGATGTCCTTCTACATATGCTCGAAAACATTTCACTGCCAGCACAGCCGCTAGGCATTCCTGCCTCGAGATCGTGTAGTTCCGCTGGGCCTGGTTCAGCTTGTGGGACATGAAGGCTATAGGTCTCTCCTCGCCATCTTGTGCAACCTGGACTAAGAGTGCTCCCACCCCATGTTGACTCGCGTCACAATGGATTGAGAACGGTTTGTCAAAGTCCGGGCTGTGCAGTACGGGGGCTGTAGTCAGACTCTTCTTTAGCTCTTCAAAGGCTCGCAGGCTGGGCTCTTCCCAGACGAACTTACGTCCCTTACGCAGCATGTCGGTCATAGGAGTGGTAATGGTGGCATAGTCACGTACGAAACGCTGGTACCATCCGCATAAGCCTAGGAATCGGCGTAATTGCTTGGTGGTCTTGGGTAATGGAAAAACGTCAATCGCTTGAGTCTTGTCCGGGTCGGTTTTGATATTGCCATGCCCAATGATGTGACCTAGATACTTCACCTCCGTCATCACGAACTGACTCTTCTGTATGTTGATGGTCAACCCTGCCCTCCGGATGTGTAGAGCCACCTCCTGAAGCAGGTCGATGTGTTCGTTAAAGGTCTCGGTTATAAGCAGCAGATCGTCCAAGTACACGAAAACTTGGTGCCGTAATTGAGGTGGTATCGCCTTATTCATAAGGCGCGTCATTGTTTGAGGGGCATTGCACAATCCGAATGGCATGGTCACGAATTGGTACAGGGGCCGACCTGGGACTGTGAAGGCTGTTTTCTCCTTTGAACCAGGGTCTAAAGGAATTTGCCAGAAGGCGTCCTTGAGGTCTAAGCTCGTGATGAAATGGGCTTTAGGCAACCGACTCAAAACGCCTTCAATCAACGGTAGAGGGTATGCGTCCTTGACAGTGACGGCGTTCAAGCGTCTGGCATCTAAGCATAACCGGACCTTGTTCGGCTTGACAACTAAGGTGACCGGGGAAGCCCACGCGCTCTGCGATTCTTCGATCACGCCTAATGCTAGCATCCGATCAACTTCGGCATATAACAACTTTTTCTTCGCCAGAGATATGGCAAAATGTCTCTGTTTTATGGGTTTAGCATCCCCCACATCTATAGTGTGTAACACCAGTGCCGTCCGCCCGAGACCTTCCTTCTCATGCGATGGAAAAGCCGATATAGCCGAGTCAAGTCGCAGTTGCTGATTCACATCCAGTGTATGTCGTAATAAGTGAGTGGTTTGAGTTTGGTCAGGAACTGTGGTGACGGACTCCAGGGTCGTACCGGAAAACAGTGCTGGGGCCAAGTTAAATTTTCGAATGAAATCCACCCCTAGATAAAGATTCTGGGTTAATTGAGGTATGATGTAAAATTCCAGAGGTTTAGTTACTCCTTTAAAGGGGACATCCGTCGTAATTTTTCCCACTACAGAGTGACGAGTTCCATCCGCCGTGCTTAACCAGGTGGTAAAATGGTGGATTTGGTCCGCGTGCATTGCCAGTACCTCCCCTGCAAAATCGGCTGATATGCAATTCACACTGGCTCCCGTATCGACTAAACCTGACAAACGTTTTTGCAGGAGGTGTACTGACGCATATGGTCGAAGGTCGTCCCTCAATAATTCGTCTAAGTGTATGTCCTTCAGCACCTTCCTCGACTGCCTGACCCTTCTCCAGAAGCTCCGCATCCGACGCGTGGCTCGCTTTCTTCGCGGTGGGACAGTTGTACCCAACTCCTCATGGAAGATGCGCTGTCGAGTATCCAAATAATTCCGCAGTCTGACGTGGAAGGGTTTGACATGCCAAGGAACTTTCGCCTCGCTATCATTTCCCTGCGCGTCCGCCTCGACAAAGGATGGCGTCGGTTGTGGAACTTCGGGAGAACTATGTTTGGCGGTGCGAGTCAGCAGAATTGGAGTCATGTCTGGGGCTTGGTCATAGCTAGTGATGGGATCAGCCTTGGTTCGTCCGGGGTTTAGGAGTGCCGAATGGTGGTCGCGACACTCGCTGGCAAGTTTTTTCGCAATTTGCAATTTGCGCAATCAGGTGCGTAAGTGTCGGCCTTCCCGCATCGGTAACAGAAGAGCGTCGGTTCCGCTGGACATGCATAGAACCGATGCCCCGTTTGTCGGCAGTTCCAACAGACCGTCGGGCTTGTAATTGCTTCAAGGGAGGGTCGATCAATCATTGCTGGGTCCTCAAGCTCCTGTGGTGCTCCACTCCTCGGTACTGGTACTGGGTCAGCAAGTAGGTGGTCCGCTGCCATCAACTCCGCGGTGTGATGATTTCGGGGATTTGGTCCCGTTATGCGAGGTTGTGGACGGAAGGTACCTCGCCGCTCATCCAGTTGTTCTTGCCTACGGGCATGGAGGCGCAATCCCTGTATGGTGTTGATGGGAAAATGCAGAAGGCTGTTCTGAAGCTCCCAACGCATATTCTCTCTGATAATTTCTACCAGTTCGTCCTCGGGCATGGTTGTTCGCAAGCGAGTGCTCAATCTCACTATACTTGTGTAGTACTGGTCGAACGGTTCGTGAGCGCCTTATTTCCGTTTCTTTATCTGTTTCCTTAGTTCTCTCTCAGTGAAGCCATCATCAAATCGATTGCGGAAGGCTGCACTGAAAGAATTCCAAGTGGGACGTGGCGTCGTCTCCTTAAATCTCCAGTACCAGTCGGCAGAATCTCCGCTGAACAAAAGATGTACATGCCGGAGGAAGGCCGAGAAATCACCTCCCAGGGTGCTGGATACTAACGCCTGAATCCTGAAAAGGAACCGGTCCGCTGATATCATAGCGTTGAAACCCGTGAAGTTCAGGCGCCAACTCTCCATGATACGAGGCGTCGGGTCTCGGAAAGGTGTCAATGCGTTCCCGGGGGGAATCGCATCTTCGATTGACCTGTTGTAAGGAACTGCCTCGGTGACTGGAGGTACCAACGGAGGTGCGGTGCTGTTTCGTGGTCTATACTCGGGAGCTCTGGGATCCATTCCCGAGTTCCTTGGAGGTAGGGCCCATTGATCAGATGGTCGAGAGTGGGGCATAGCCACACTGGGATTGGGCTCCCAGCCAAGCGGAGTTCTCACGTGGCTGGGTGGTTGGCTCATGGGGAGGTTCTGGAGCCTTCCCTCCAAGTTGCCAATCCTCTCCGATATATCTCGCATTAACGCCACGAGGGTGTCAATGGAGTGGGTGGAAGGCGCGGGTGTAACCTCGGCTGCGACAACTGCAGCAGGAACTTCACCGCCCACGGCTCCTTGCAAGTCCATCAGTGATTGGGGCGGTTCGGCATCTGGAACCCCTTTCGCCACTGCTCCACGCGTGGGGACGGGCGTTCCGAGGGGGACGTCTACGGCAGTCCGCTCTATGGGCCGCCGGCATAGTGGGCAAAGCTCGGACGTGAGGAGGAGCTGTTGGACACAGGCACGATGGAAAAGGTGTCCGCACTCCAATCGCACGCTGTGTACGCCTTCCAATACGTCTTCGAACCAGATCCCGCAGTTAGCTGGTTGGACCGTTTTGGATCTGGTCCAACGCTTGTCTGGGGTCCGCTTAGTCGCCATGTTGATGTTTAATGTGTGTTGCAATGGGTATTCCTAAAAAAACAGAAAGGTAGATTACTCCTACTACTAACTTAATATATATGAAAGCTTAGAAATATATTAGTGGCCGATAGTGGCGAGCTATTTCGGTAAAATAGGAAAAAAAATTCTTTTAATACACACTTTCCCTTCCAGCAGTCGACTCCTCCAAAGGGAAATGAGAGTGTGTGGTAGTCTGCCGAAGAAAGAGTGCTTTCGGTCGATTTACAAAATTTATCCCCTAAACCCACATACATCACAAAAACCGTCTCTAAGCTACGTTAAATGACTCGACGAGACAAGTGGTAGAGCTACCGTAACGGTTTTGTACGCGGTCAAAATTCCCGACGCGTGGAAGCATTCCGGGCTCCTCAACTCCAGCATACGCCACCGAACGTTGAACCGATACCGCTCGTCTATCACGCATACGAAATAAGTAGAATCCTTCCGCGACATAAAGGCAAGGTAGCCTTCAATTTTCTTGAGAGTCCAGGCCAACAGGAGATCACCATCTGGCTGACAGTTCCATCAAGAAAATAGAAGGTCCTTACAGGGGTTAGCCTGGGACAACACATCGGAAGGATTCTGTCGCGAAAAAAAAAATCAAACAAAGGAGAGCGGAAGCTACAACTCACGTGAAGCGACTGCTAGTGTGTATGACACAACTCCACTGCTCCTGTTTGCGAGGCTCGAGTACCAAAGTACCGTACATCCTCCGTAGAGGACCAACTCGTCAGAAGACGCGAATCGTTTATCCCCTTAGGATGTTTTGGGCCCCACGTTGGGCGCCATTTGTAATGATTTTATGTCTACGTCCGAACGCGGAACCGACCTCTCATCGGTTCTAGACGTTAAGTCTGAGTAGTGCCAACGGACGGTACCAACCGGTCAACCAATCCGTGCACCGTAACCCATTCACGCGGTGGCTGCTTGTCGGCCAGCTAGATCGGAGGGGATTTCGGTCGCAGGTCTCCGAATGGGTTACGCTCACTTACAATATTCAGCCACCTATACATGCCCGTTTTCAAACGCGTTACAAAACAAAACCATACGGAGAGGAAACCTACTTTACGTTACTCCGTATTTCTTCCTATAACCAGTCAAAAGACAAAGATCTAATCTTTACTTCGCGTTCCCGAATTTCCGACGCGGTACCGAAAAATACACTACGTTAACGTAATTCCGAAAAAAGCTACGCTAAAGAAAAATCGAAATCAACTAAGGTACCGCGTACCGCGCGCAACGCGAAACCGACCTCAGCGGATTTTCTCAAACCCTACCCTCGCGACGGCATACCTACCCTGCACCTCATTTCCCGCTGAAAAGAAGAACCACTGGAAAGGAAAGTCGTTGTTAAGGTTAGCAATTCATATTATTTTATTTTAACCTTTTTTCTTTGTAATTTATTTTTAACTGCAAGGTGTCTCTTTCTTATGCTATTATGGGTTTGTAATGATTTTACCCTTGTTTTTATTTAAGAGTTCTTTAACAAATGGATTAATTTATTTCGATCTTATTCGCTGAACTGTAACAATTTAAGATTTGCAGTTTTTTCATTTTTATTTCTTTTTTCTGGGAGATTTCATTCACTGCCAGGCTACTTTTAATATTTTTCTATTTGTAAATCAACTGGTATTTGTCAATGGTTTGTTCATATTTTGTTTTATAATCGTAATTTGTTAAATTTAATCTCATTATTAAATTAATTGATTGTATGAAATCGTTGATAAATGCGCATACTAAATTTTCATTACTAATACGTTTTATTGCATTGCTTCGTTTTGAATTTTAGTGTTTTAAATATTTTTTCTAGTGGTTTTTCCTTTTGTTTTGTTAATTTATTAATTTGTTTTGCTCACAAACCAATTTTAATTATTGAAATAAAAATATTCATCATATAACTTTTCGCTTAACAAGATTTGTATCTTATTTATTAAATTACAAATTAAAAGAGAATGAAGCTACATTTTATTCTTGAAAATGTTGAAATTAATGCAAAATAAAATTCTAGTTAACTTTACAAATAAGAATAATTATAAAGTAGCTTTTTTTTTCTCATTTCGTATTTATATGCAGATTTAGTACACATTGATTTAATATTAGTTCATTCGTAATAGAAATGCATCCACTTAGCTGCTACGAAAAAGTCTTAATGGTCTAAATTTTTTTACGATATTTTTCCTTTTCATGCGTTATAATACATTATTGTTTTGCATTCTTAAATTTTCTAATGCAGAAATGATGAAAAACAATTAAAATTATATTTAGTACGTATCATATAGTTAACGACGTCATATTTTTAATCGATATTGTTAATTTATTCTGGATTAATTTTTTTCATGTTATTAGTTAAATTATATTTACAGTACTGCTGACATTTGTAAGCCCTGTTTACTATTTTCCTCCGTATGAAATGTTATATTATAGACCTTTGTTTTCTATTCGTAATTTCTAAGTTGTCGTTAAATTAATAATTCAAATGATGGGATATATTTATTTAAGAAAGTTGAAATTATAAACAAATCGAATAGTTCCTATATGATACCTGATTTTTAAAGAAATATACTCAAGGCAGGATACAGTGCTGCTTTACTTTCGGTAAATGTAAATTAGTTTGAATGGTTATCAGCGATTTGAAGTTTAGAATTTGGGTTGTGAAGAACGCGACGGGTATGGATAATTTGGAGGCCATTGAAATTTACGTCATTAGTGTACCGAAGAACTGAAGTGAAAATTTAATGGAGTCAGTTTTAAGGTTTATGATATTTTTACCGCATGCGATCGAGCTTACCGCTTCCGCAGATGCCGGTTTCAACTCGAATGCGTATCAGTATATCATCGAAAATACCAGCAAAAGATCAATTCCTACGAATATTAGTTGCACTCTGACGAGAATTATCCGAGCATATTTTAAATGAATAGTTAAGTACATTCTATATATATATCTTATATCTTCTAAGTACTGGAAGAAGATTAATGGTAAATTATCAAGTAATAAACTTGAAATCTATTTCAAGCGTACAATTGGAATCGCCTAATTGATTCCAGCGGATTTCTTGCTCATTTCAGTTTTTTCTTGTGTCAGTGAAATTGATTTAAAGCTATCTGCCTAAGACAAACTCACTTGCTCATTTTTTTCCTTTACGTTTGGGCAATGCGTTCCCGCTTAAGAATTGTCATCCTTCCGTCCTTACTACTTTGCGATGAAAATGTGCAGAGCATGTAAGAATTTTATCATGTCTCCAAATCGGGCAAACTTAATGAAGTCTTCCATAACAGTCCTGGACTTGAATGTGGCATGCTCGTCAAGTGTAGGGCGTTCTGAATTCCCATCCAAATCGACACTTGTTGAAGGAGTTGATCTAGCAAAAAGTACAGATATTTATGATGATGACAATGATGCGGTGCTTTTATTTCGTTTAGAAACTGGAAGACTCATAATGCAGTTTGAATGGCATGCAAATTACTTTCGGACAAGTTGTTGAGAAAATTGGAATTTATACCCAAATTCCACACACCAATACTCCGTTATACGTTACGGGGAACATTTTTGATTTTTGTGGATGAAATAGGTTAAAACTTTCACGAGCTTATTTCACGATGATTAATTCAGGTTTAACACATGGATAATAAAACTTTCTACCAGTCGGGCACATATAATCATATCAAATAAACTTTCCTACACTATAACTCGCGACACACGCTGCCCGTTTTTTTACCCTTTTGGAACCGTCGCGCACACTCCGGGACTTCCTCATGCGTGGCGGCCACTACCTCCACACTTCAATTCCATGTGGCTGTCAAATTCTGTTTGCATCCCACGACAAAATAGACGTGGGATGTGCACTGGTCGCAACCAACGTAAAATGACAAGCCACCTTGCAGCAAAGTGTGATGGTAGTGGTCACCAGTGGCGTCGCATGATTCATTACAGATTAAATTTAACAAATTACGATTATAAAACAAAATATGAACAAACAATTGACAAATACCAGTTGATTTACAAATAGAAAAATATTAAAAGTAGCCTGTCAGTGAATGAAATCTCTCAGAAAAAAGAAATAAAAATTAAACAACTGCAAATCATAAATTGTTACAGTTCAGCGAATAAGATCGAAATAAATTAATACATTTGTTAAAGAACTCTTAAATAAAAACCAGGGTTAAAATCATTACAAACCCATAATAGCATAAGAAAGAGACACCTTGCAGTTAAAAATAAATTACAAAGAAAAAAGGTTGAAATAAAATAATATGAATTGCTAACCTTAACAACGACTTTCCTTTCCAGTGGTTCTTCTTTTCAGCGGGAAATGAGGTGCAGGGTAGGTATGCCGTCGCGAGGGTAGGGTTTGAGAAAATCCGCTGAGGTCAGTTTCGCGTTGCGCGCGGTACGCGGTACCTTAGTTGATTTTGATTTTTCTTTAGCGTAGCTTTTTTCGGAATTACGTTAACGTTTTTTTAGGAGTACCCATTGCAACACACATGAAACATCAACATGGCAACTAAGCGGACCCCAGACAAGCGTTGGACCAGATCCAGCTAACTGTGGGATCTGCTTTGAAGACGTAGTGGAGGGCGTACACAGCGTGCGATTGGAGTGCGGACACCTTTTCCATCGTGCCTGTGTCCAACAGCTCCTCCTCACGTCCGAGCTTTGCCCACTATGCCGGCGACCCATAGAGCGGACCGCCGTAGACGTCCCCCCCTGCCCGTTCCCACGCGTGGAGCAGTGGCGAAAGGGGTTCCAGATGCCGAACCGCCCCAATCACTGATGGATTTGCAAGGAGCCGTGGGCGGTGAAGTTCCTGCTGCAGTTGTCGCGGCCGAGGTTACACCCGCGCCTTCCACCCACTCCATTGACACCCTCGTGGCGTTAATGCGAGATATGTCGGAGAGGATTGGCAACTTGGAGGGAAGGCTCCAGAGCCTCCCCATGAGCCAACCACCCAGCCGCGTGAGAACTCCGCTTGGCTGGGAGCCCAATCCCAGTGTGGCTATGCCCCACTCTCGACCATCTGATCAATGGGCCCTACCTCCAAGGAACTCGGGAATGGATCCCAGAGCTCCCGAGTATAGACCACGATACAGCACCGCACCTCCGATGGTACCTCCAGTCCCTGAGGCAGTTTTTTACAACAGGTCAATCGAAGATGCGACTCCCCCCGGGAACGCATTGACACCTTTCCGAGACCCGACGCCTCGTTTCATGGAGAGCTGGCACCTGAACTTCACGGGTTTCAACGCTATGATATCAGCGGACCGGTTCCTTTTCAGGATTCAGGCGTTAGTATCCAGCACCCTGGGCGGTGATTTCTTGGCCTTCCTCCGGCATGCACATCTTTTGTTCAGCGGAGATGCTGCCGACTGGTACTGGAGTTTTAAGGAGTCGACGCCACGTCCCACTTGGAATTCTTTCAGTGCAGCCTTCCGCAATCGATTTGATGATGGCTTCACTGAGAGAGAACTAAGGGAACAGATAAAGAACCGGAAACAAGGCGCTCACGAACCGTTCGACCAGTACTATACAAGTATAGTGAGATTGAGCACTCGCTTGCGAACAACCATGCCCGAGGACGAACTGGTAGAAATTATCAGAGAGAATATGCGTTGGGAGCTTCAGAACAGCCTTCTGCGTTTTCCCATCAGCACCATACAGGGATTGCGCCTCCATGCCCGTAGGCAAGAAAAACTGGATGATTTTTTTTTTCTGGTAGGGAGGTGAAGGCATTTATGCCTGCCGAGTCTGGCAGTGTGGGACTCCCATGGAGGATACCCTTGGACTACCCACTAAACACCTCCCCTGTCAATCTGAGAACCTAGCCTGGAACCGTTTGACCCTTTTACTTCGGGCCAGGTCTCGTTTTGTTACGCCGTGGGGCGCCTTCAAGCTGGGGAGTCCCTTTCCTAGCATGAGGGGAGAGGGGAAGAGGAAATGCCAGAAGAGCGATCCCCCAGCCCCAGCACTTCCGGCTGTTGCGAGTCCCTTATATATTTTAGGACTGCCCGAGCATAATGTGCCACCTGGTTCCATTTGTCAACCGATTCGAGCATCACCGCAACTATATTATCCGGGGTGAGCTCTCCCGTCTCCCTGTAGAGTTCCCTTCGCAGCCTGGCCCATTTGGTACACGCAAAAAATGTGTGATAGGCATTGTCCTCCTCTCCTGGGCAAAACAGACAATCGGGAGACCGTGACTTGCCGATCTTGTGCAGGTAAGACTGAAAACACCCGTGCCCGCTCAAAAGCTGGGTCAGATAGAAGTCAGTCTCACCATGCCTTCGAATTAGCCACGGTCTCACATCCGGGATGAGGCGCGCAGTCCACCTTCCCTTCGTGCAATTCCTCCAAGACTGCTGCCAATCGTTGAGCGAGCGTTGTCTCTCCTCGCGGACAACCATCTCCCTCGCATCCTTGTTTCGGCGCAGGTAAATAGCGTGGCGCTCTCTAGCAAGGAGGGCGACAGGTATCACGCCTGCAATCACTCTCACCGCCGAGTCGGAGACTGTTGGATACGAAGATGCAATTCTCAGTGCTCCTCTTCTCTGTACCTGTGCCAATCGTTTTCGGTATACCTCCTTGCTGAGAGCGTCGCCCCATACCTCTGCTCCGTAGAGTAGCACTGACCCTACAGCACTCATCAAGAGGCGTCTTCTTGATGGGCTGGGTCCCCCTACGTTGGCCATAAGTCGACTCAGGGCCGATATTCCCGAAGCAGCCTTCTCAGCCGTTGCCCTGATTTGCTCAGAGAAACTCATCTTCGAGTCGATCAGTAGCCCCAGGTACTTCACCGCTGGCTTCGATTCGATCTGTATATCTCCAATACTGATCATCCTTACTCTAGGGATTCTCTTTTTTGTCAAGATGACCACTTCGGTTTTCTCCAGTGCTAAACTGAGCCCGCGAGCAGTCATCCAGTCCCTCACTCGGCGCATTAGCATACCTAGCCTAAGTTGCGCTTGTTCAACGGTGCGTCCGGCGACCAGAGCCACAACATCATCCGCATAGCCGACCAAGCGCGACTCACCTGGCATCTCAAGTCTCAGTAGCCCGTCGTAAGACACGTTCCACAGGTCCGGATCAAGGATAGACCCCTGGGCAACACCCGATGTAATTTCCATCCTTCGCTGGCCCTGTGTCGTGTCGTAGAGCAGGCTTCGGTCCTTAAGGTAGTTCCTCAAAAGCCGCATTAGATATTCTGGAACTTGAAAAGAGTTTTCCAGCGTGTCCAGAATATCCAACTGGATGATTGGCAAGGTACCTTCCGTCCACAATCTCGCATAACGGGACCAAATCCCCGAAATCATCACACCGCGGAATTGATGGCAGCGGACCACCTACCTGCTGACCCAGTACCAGTACCGAGGAGCGGGGAACCACAGGAGCTTGAGGACCCAGCAATCATTGATCGACCCTCCCTTGAAGCAATTACAAGCCCGACGGTCTGTTGGAACTGCCGACAAACGGGGCATCGGTTCTTTGCATGTCCAGCGGAACCGACGCTCTTCTGTTACCGATGCGGGAAGGCAGACACGTACGCACCTGATTGCGCAAATTGCAAATTGCGAAAAAACTTGCCAGCGAGTGCCGCGACCACCCGTCGGCACTCCTAAAACCCGGACGAACCAAGACTGATCCCATCACTAGCTATGACCAAGCCCCAGACATGACTCCAATTCTGCTGACTCGCACCGCCAAACATAGTTCTCCCGAAGTTCCACAACCGACGCCATCCTTTGTCGAGGCGGACGCGCAGGGAAATGATAGCGAGGCGAAAGTTCCTTGGCATGTCAAACCCTTCCACGTCAGACTGCGGAATTATTTGGATACTCGACAGCGCATCTTCCATGAGGAGTTGGGTACAACTGTCCCACCGCGAAGAAAGCGAGCCACGCGTCGGATGCGGAGCTTCTGGAGAAGGGTCAGGCAGTCGAGGAAGGTGCTGAAGGACATACACTTAGACGAATTATTGAGGGATGACGTTCAACCATATGCGTCAGTACACCTCCTGCAAAAACGTTTGTCATGTTTAGTCGATACGGGAGCCAGTGTGAATTGCATATCAGCCGATTTTGCAGGGGAGGTACTGGCAATGCACGCGGACCAAATCCACCATTTTACCACCTGGTTAAGCACGGCGGACGGAACTCGTCACTCTGTAGTGGGAAAAATTACGACGGATGTCACCTTTAAAGGAGTAACTAAACCTCTGGAATTTTACATCATACCTCAATTAACCCAGAATCTTTATCTAGGGGTGGATTTCGTTCGAAAATTTAACTTGGCCCCGGCACTGTTTTCCGGTACGACCCTGGAGTCCGTCACTACAGTTCCTGACCAAACTCAAACCACTCACTTATTACGACACACACTGGATGTGAATCAGCAACTGCGACTTGACTCGGCTATATCGGCTTTTCCATCGCATGAGAAGGAAGGTCTCGGGCGGACGGCACTGGTGTTACACACTATAGATGTGGGGGATGCTAAACCCATAAAACAGAGACATTTTGCCATATCTCCGGCGAAGGAAAAGTTGTTATATGCCGAAGTTGATCGAATGCTAGCATTAGGCGTGATCGAAGAATCGCAGAGCGCGTGGGCTTCCCCGGTCACCTTAGTTGTCAAGCCGAACAAGGTCCGGCTATGCTTAGATGCCAGACGCTTGAACGCCGTCACTGTCAAGGACGCATACCCTCTACCGTTGATTGAAGGCATTTTGAGTCGGTTGCCTAAAGCCCATTTCATCACGAGCTTAGACCTCAAGGACGCCTTCTGGCAAATTCCTTTAGACCCTGGCTCAAAGGAGAAAACAGCCTTCACAGTCCCAGGTCGGCCCCTGTACCAATTCGTGACCATGCCATTCGGATTGTGCAATGCCCCTCAAACAATGACGCGCCTTATAGATAAGGTGATACCACCTCAATTACGGCACCAAGTTTTCGTGTACTTGGATGATCTGCTTCTTATAACCGAGACCTTTAACGAACACATCGACCTGCTTCAGGAGGTGGCTCTACACATCCGGAGGGCAGGGTTAACCATCAACATACAGAAGAGTCAGTTCGTGATGACGGAGGTGAAGTATCTAGGTCACATCATTGGGCATGGAAATATCAAGACCGATCCGGACAAGACTCAAGCGATTGACGTTTTTCCATTACCCAAGACCACCAAGCAATTACGCCGATTCCTAGGCTTATGCGGATGGTACCAGCGTTTCGTACGTGACTATGCCACCATTACCACTCCTTTGACCGACATGCTGCGTAAGGGACGTAAGTTCGTCTGGGAAGAGCCCAGCCTGCGAGCCTTTGAAGAGCTAAAGAAGAGTCTGACTACAGCCCCCGTACTGCACAGCCCGGACTTTGACAAACCGTTCTCAATCCATTGTGACGCGAGTCAACATGGGGTGGGAGCACTCTTAGTCCAGGTTGCACAAGACGGCGAGGAGAGACCTATAGCCTTCATGTCCCACAAGCTGAACCAGGCCCAGCGGAACTACAAGGTCTCGGAGCAGGAATGCCTAGCGGCTGTGCTGGCAGTGAAACGTTTTCGAGCATATGTAGAAGGACATCCTTTTGAAATCGTCACTGATCATGCGTCACTGAAATGGCTGATGAGCCAAACGGATCTCCACGGCCGCTTGGCCAGATGGGCCTTGAAATTACAGGCGTTTGACTTCACGATAAGACACCGCAAGGGAAGTCAGCACGAGGTACCGGACACACTATCAAGGATGTTCGCCCCTGAAGGAGCCGAGTTGGCCCAGGAGGACGACAGCTCCCGATGGATCAACTTGGACCATCCCGCCTTCAAGTCAGCATGTTATACCCAGCTGATGAATACGATTCAGGACCAGTTGCCACAGCTGCCAGAACTACGGGTGACGGAGGGATTTATATACAAGCGGACGAGATACGCCTCCGGGGACCCCATTCAAGAAGAGGAACAGTGGAAGTTATGGGTGCCCGAAGAACTGACATGCGAATTGATTAAGTGGGCTCATGACCACCCATTGAGTGCACACGGTGGTTATGGTCGTACGCTTCGGCGACTGAAGGCGTACTTCTTTTGGCCTAAGATGGCGCAGCAAGTGAAAAAGTACGTAGCCGCTTGTGAGCTGTGCAAATGCACTAAAGCGCCCAATTCTGTTCTTCGGCGCCCGATGGGAAAATTCGAACTACCGGAGCGGGTGTTCCAGCGCCTGTATATAGATCTCATTGGTCCGTACCCTCGCTCGACTTCGGGATACACGGGAGCTGTCGTGGTCCTGGACCACTTGTCCAAATTTCCAATTGTGGAACCTCTTCGAAACCTGCACACCGGCCCCATAGTCAGTTTTCTGGAAAATCACGTTTTCCATATATTTGGAGTAACGGAGAAGCTGCTCTCCGACAACGGAGTTCAGTTCACCTCGTCTTGATTTCGAGAATTAATGGAGAAGTATGGCATTACGCATCAGCGGACTGCCGTTTATTCTCCGCAAGCCAATGCGTCCGAGCGATTGAACCGCACCCTCATAGCCGCCATTCGGGCCTACGTCCAACCGGATCAGAAGGATTGGGACCGCAGGATTTCCGCCATCACCTGTGCCCTGCGTTCGTCGTATCACTCCACCACAGGCATCTCCCCATACTTTGCCGTGTTCGGCCAGCATATGATTTGTCACGGAAACTCGTACCGGCTATTGTGACAGTTGAAAGGGTTTGAAGACCCAATAGTGGTGCTGGAGCCGCACGAGAAACTCCAAATTCTACGAGAACAAATCCGGGAGAGGATTGAAGACAATAGGCGGTTGGGGGAGGAGCGGTACAATCTGCGATCCCATCCTTCTGGCTTCAAGGCAGGCGACGAAATCTACCGACGGAATTTTAGACAAAGTGAAGCAGGTCGTCTTTACACTGCCAAGCTAGACGAGAAGTTCGTGAAGTGTCGAGTCTTACAAGTTTTAAGTCCCACGCGGTACCTCATTGCGGACATGTCCGGAAGGGAGCTGGGAGTTTACCATGCCAAAGACCTACGACGCTGAAAAAAATGAAATAAACAAAAATAAAAAAAAAAACACGTCATAGGGCCAAGCAGCGTTGCCTTCAGTCTCCCCATGCCTGGTAGGCATCGTGGACACTGCCCTGTTATGAATCATGCAACGCCGCTGGTGACCACTACCATCACACTTTGCTGCAAGGTGGCTTGTCATTTTACGTTGGTTGCGACCAGTGCACATCCCACGTCTATTTTGTCGTGGGGTGCCAACAGGATTTGACAGCCACATGGAATTGAAGTGTGGAGGTAGTGGCCGCCACGCATGAGGAAGTCCCGGAGTGTGCGCGACGGTTCCAAAAGGGTAAAAAAACGGGCAGCGTGTGTCGCGAGTTATAGTGTAGGAAAGTTTATTTGATATGATTATATCTACCCGACTGGTAGAAAGTTTTATTATCCATGTGTTAAACCTGAATTAATCATCGTGAAAAAAGCTGGTGAAAGTCTTAACCTATTTCATCCAGAAAAATCAAAAAATGTTCTTCGTAACGTATAACGGAGTATTGGTGTGTGGAATTTGGGTATAAATTCCAATCTACCCAATAACTTGTCCGTAAGTAATTTGCATGCCATTCAAACTGCATTATGAGTCTTCCAGTTTCTAAACGAAATAAAAGAACCGCATCATTGTCATCATCACAAATATCTGTACTTTTTGCTAGATCAACTCCTTCAACAAGTGTCGATTTGGATGTGAATTCAGAACGCCCTACACTTGACGAGCATGCCACATTCAAGTCCAGGACTGAGAATGCCCGCCTGTTATGGCAGACTTCATTAAGTTTGCCCGATTTGGAGACATGATAAAATTCTTACATGCTCTGCACATTTTCATCGCAAAGTTTAGTAAGGACGGAAGGATGACAATTCTTAAGCGGGAACGCATTGCCCAAACGTAAAGGAAAAAATGAGCAAGTGAGTTTGTCTTAGGCAGATAGCTTCAAATCAATTTTACTGACACAAGAAAAAACTGAAATGAGCAAGAAATCCGCTGGAATCAATTAGGCGATTCCAATTGTAAGCTTGAAATAGATTTCAAGTTTATTACTTGATAATTTACCATTAATCTTCTTCCAGTACTTAGAAGATATAAGATATATATATATATATAGAATGTACTTAACTATTCATTTAAAATATGCTCGGATAATTCTCGTCAGAGTGCAACTAATATTCGTAGGAATTGATCTTTTGCTGGTATTTTCGATGATATACTGAAACGCATTCGAGCTGAAACCTGCATCTGCGGAAGCGGTAAGCTCGATCGCATGCGGTAAAAATATCATAAACCTTAAAACTGACTCCATTAAATTTTCACTTCAGTTCTTCGGTACACTAATGACGTAAATTTCAATGGCCTCCAAATTATCCATACCCGTCGCGTTCTTCACAACCCAAATTCTAAACTTCAATTCGCAGGAAGACTGCCAGCCCATTGAAAAAGTTGATCAGTTTGTTGTAATTTTATTTTATTAGCATGTACATAGGGAAGTTTAAGTTATTTGTTCTTTCCAATGTTAATTTCGTCTACGGGGCCTTACATAGAAAGTTTTAATTAGTTTTATTGTATATAAAAGTGAAGTTTTATTTACAATTCATTTGTGTATCATTTTAATTAGAATGATAATTGAAAATCGCTGATAACCATTCAAACTAATTTACATTTACCGAAAGTAAAGCAGCACTGTATCGTGCCTTGAGTATATTTCTTTAAAAATCAGGTATCATATAGGAACTATTCGATTTGTCTATAATTTCAACTTTCTTAAATAAATATATCCTATCATTTGAATTATTAATTTAACGACAACTTAGAAATTACAAATAGAAAACAAAGGTCTATAATATAACATTTCATACGGAGGAAAATAGTAAACATGGCTTACAAATGTCAGCAGTACTGTAAATATAATTTAACTAATAACATGAAAAAAATTAATCCAGAATAAATTAACAATATCGATTAAAAATATGACGTCGTTAACTATATGATACGTACTAAATATAATTTTAATTGTTTTTCATCATTTCTGCATTAGAAAATTTAAGAATGCAAAACAATAATGTATTATAACGCATGAAAAGGAAAAATATCGTAAAAAAATTTAGACCATTAAGACTTTTTCGTAGCAGCTAAGTGGATGCATTTCTATTACGAATGAACTAATATTAAATCAATGTGTACTAAATCTGCATATAAATACGAAATGAGAAAAAAAAGCTACTTTATAATTATTCTTATTTGTAAAGTTAACTAGAATTTTATTTTGCATTGATTTCAACATTTTCAAGAATAAAATGTAGCTTTCATTCTCTTTTAATTTGTAATTTAATAAATAAGATACAAATCTTGTTAAGCGAAAAGTTATATGATGAATATTTTTATTTCAATAATTAAAATTGGTTTGTGAGCAGAACAAATTAATAAATTAACAAAACAAAAGGAAAAACCACTAGAGAAAAATATTTAAAACACCAAAATTCAAAACGAAGCAATGCAATAAAACGTATTAGTAATGAAAATTTAGTATGCGCATTTATCAACGATTTCATACAATCAATTAATTTAATAATGAGATTAAATTTAACAAATTACGATTATAAAACAAAATATGAACAAACAATTGACAAATACCAGTTGATTTACAAATAGAAAAATATTAAAAGTAGCCTGTCAGTGAATGAAATCTCCCAGAAAAAAGAAATCAAAATGAAAAAACTGCAAATCATAAATTGTTACAGTTCAGCGAATAAGATCGAAATAAATTAATCCATTTGTTAAAGAACTCTTAAATAAAAACAAGGGTAAAATCATTACAAACCCATAATAGCATAAGAAAGAGACACCTTGCAGTTAAAAATAAATTACAAAGAAAAAAGGTTAAAATAAAATAATATGAATTGCTAACCTTAACAACGACTTTCCTTTCCAGTGGTTCTTCTTTTCAGCGGGAAATGAGGTGCAGGGTAGGTATGCCGTCGCGAGGGTAGGGTTTGAGAAAATCCGCTGAGGTCGGTTTCGCGTTGCGCGCGGTACGCGGTACCTTAGTTGATTTTGATTTTTCTTTAGCGTAGCTTTTTTCGGAATTACGTTAACGTAGTGTATTTTTCGGTACCGCGTCGGAAATTCGGGAACGCGAAGTAAAGATTAGATCTTTGTCTTTTGACTGGTTATAGGAAGAAATACGGAGTAACGTAAAGTAGGTTTCCTCTCCGTATGGTTTTGTTTTGTAACGCGTTTGAAAACGGGCATGTATAGGTGGCTGAATATTGTAAGTGAGCGTAACCCATTCGGAGACCCGCGACCGAAATCCTCTCCGATCTAGCTGCCCGACAAGCGGCCACCGCGTGAATGGGTTACGGTGCACGGATTGGTTGACCGGTTGGTACCGTCCGTTGGCACTACTCAGACTTAACGTCTAGAACCGATGAGAGGTCGGTTCCGCGTTCGGACGTAGACATAAAATCATTACAAATGGCGCCCAACGTGGGGCCCAAAATATCCTAAGGGGATAAACGATTCGCGTCTTCTGACGAGTTGGTCCTCTACGGAGGATGTACGGTACTTTGGTACTCGAGCCTCGCAAACAGGAGCAGTGGAGTTGTGTGATACACACTAGCAGTCGCTTCACGTGAGTTGTAGCTTCCGCTCTCCTTTGTTTGATTTTTTTTTTCGTGACAGAATCCTTCCGATGTGTTGTCCCAGGCTAACCCCTGTAAGGACCTTCTATTTTCTTGATGGAACTGTCAGCCAGATGGGGTATCTCCTGTTGGCCTGGACTCTGAAGAAAATTGAAGGCTACCTTGCCTTTATGTCGCGGAAGGATTCTACTTATTTCGTATGCGTGATAGACGAGCGGTATCGGTTCAACGTTCGGTGGCGTATGCTGGAGTTGAGGAGCCCGGAATGCTTCCACGCGTCGGGAATTTTGACCGCGTACAAAACCGTTACGGTAGCTCTACCACTTGTCTCGTCGAGTCATTTAACGTAGCTTAGAGACGGTTTTTGTAATGTATGTGGGTTTAGGGGATAAATTTTGTAAATCGAACGAAAGCACCCTTTCTTCGGCAGACTACCACGCACTCTCATTTCCCTTTGGAGGAGTCGACTGCTGGAAGGGAAAGTGTGTATTAAAAGAATTTTTTTTCCTATTTTACCGAAATAGCTCGCCACTATCGGCCACTAATATATTTCTAAGCTTTCATATATATTAAGTTAGTAGTAGGAGTAATCTACCTTTCTGTTTTTTTAGGAATACCCATTGCAACACACATTAAACATCAACATGGCGACTAAGCGGACCCCAGACAAGCGTTGGACCAGATCCAAAACGGTCCAACCAGCTAACTGCGGGATCTGGTTCGAAGACGTATTGGAAGGCGTACACAGCGTGCGATTGGAGTGCGGACACCTTTTCCATCGTGCCTGTGTCCAACAGCTTCTCCTTACGTCCGAGCTTTGCCCACTATGCCGGCGACCCATAGAGTGGACCGCCGTAGACGTTCCCCTCGGAACGCCCGTCCCAACGCGTGGAGCAGTGGCGAAAGGGGTTCCAGATGCCGAACCGCCCCAATCACTGATGGACTTGCAAGGAGCCGTGGGCGGTGAAGTTCCTGCTGCAGTTGTCGCGGCCGAGGTTACACCCGCGCCTTCCACCCACACCATTGACACCCTGTAGCAACCACGGAAGTCACCGCAGTTGCAGACATTAAGAATTAGCAGAGAGGTGTGTAGCCCGGGGTGGCATACTGAGGCCGGCTAGCGCTCAGTCGTGTCGTGGGTCTTCCGGGACACCCTCTGCTCGTGCTGAGCCACCTTACATATAAATACTAGCACATAGGGAAAAGGACGGGAAAGGGGGAGGTCATTTCAAAAAATGAAAAATGGTTTCTAATAGGACATGGCCGTTTATTAAATTCAATCAAAAACAAAAGAAAAAAATTCTTAAGGTGAAATTTACATATTTTAACTCCCCGTTTTAAAATTTATGCAAGCACAATTCAATTTATATACAATTTATTAACAAGAAAAAAAAAGAAAATTATTAATTTGAGACAAAAACTAACAGTATATTTATACAAAAAAAAAAAAATTCAAATAGTTACTTACACTTTCCTTTTTGAACTCCGAGCGCTCGGCGAAGAACAAAAGAAGGAAATTCGGGGCACCTGAAACTCAAACTTCAATTTAAAAATTAATGTGAACAAAGTCCAGAAATTAAAGCACTGAACGGCCACTTTTCGCAAGACGCTGATTCCACTTTCTTCACCAATTCACTACCCTTCATCCAATAGGATACTTTTGAATTCAACGAATTGAATGTTTTTCCCACAAAGTGCTTCACGGAAACTTTACTGTTCCTTTTTTTCGTTTTTCTTCTCGTTTTTTTCATTAAATCAAATTAGGACACTTTTATACTTTACTTTTAAATGCCCAAATTCTTTCTTATTTTTTTTTGATTTTATTTTCTACACAATTTCGGGTTTGAGCCGTTTTGGACCATTTTTATTCCCGATTCACTCCACAAACTAAGTTTTTATTTCCTCTTAAATTCACACTTAGCTCCACTCACATACGCCACAAGCAAAATTTATTAGTTTTTATCTTGAATTTCCCACGTTTATAATTGAATTCAAATTCAAAATCACACGTTCCTTTTTCCCCAATTTTAACACCTCCAAAAATCAACTTTACCGCGCACCGGAAACACCCTTCTCTTCCCAAATCCAAAATCTGACTCCCCAATCCCAACCACTTAATTTTCACCTTCCACCTTCATCCCATTCGATCCCGCAATCCCTTTTCCCAATTACCGCTGCCGCATCTGGGTAACGTAATCGAAGTTCATTCCACTTCGATTCCGCTACCCACACATCTTTTGTTCCATATCGACAAACTCAATAGTATCAATTGTTTTACATATGGCACTTTGCCCAATCCAAGAAGCGCTTGGTTGAATTCAAAGTGTCACATATACACATTTCAGAAGCTATTGGGTTTGCCAATACCCCAAAAAGAGTGCTTCCGTGCGCCCGGGAGAACTTGAACTCAGGGTTCCAGCAGTCCCACGGTCGAGAACTCGCGACGTAACCAATGGAGCTATGCCTTATCGATCTCCCATTCATCAGATTAGCAACTTCAACGATGTATCTGGGCATGAGATTGAATTTTGTTAGTAGGGAAACGTGAATTAATTTCCGTTAGTAAGAAAAATAAAATTTGTTAATGGGAACTAGAGAATAGAATTTGTTAGTATGAAGGAAGGAATTAGGAATGAATAGAATGAAATTTTGTTAGTGGGAATTAATGTAGGGAGTGTTGTTAGTGGGAAGATTAAACTTCTTATTATATTACTAGGGTGTTCTAATTGGATCCCAGGGAAAGGATAGGATTGTGATGATGTGGACATAAAAATTAAAGGGAAATAGGAAAAATGTTAATAAAAATAAATAAATACATACAGGAAAAGGTAGGAGTGCCCAAAGGAAAGTGACAATGTTACGGCGGCAATTTGAAGTTGCGAATGGGAGGAAGTTGGTACGCCGGAATTCGCAACAATCGTGGGGACGACCCAGACCCTGAGTGTCTCATTCAGCCGGGCAAACAAAGAATGTCGGCAGAGGTAACCGGAAAAAAACAAAACAGTAGACATTCACTGGACTTCACACCATGGAAATATTCTGTCTGGTTTCTGTTTAGGTGATTGGCGAGCCCCAGTATCCGTCACTTAACCCGCTCCTCCCAGCAGACAATACTCCATCCGAATCATTGTGCACCTCATTCAGCAGTACGATTTCACCACTGTAATGAGTATCGACCGCGCAATGAGCAGTACCCGAATAATGATGTTTAGAAATCGGGATGCTTTTGCTCAGCTTCACCTTATCGATGGACGATAGGTGGTGGTCAACAACTTCGGATGGGTCACCGGCCGCAAGAGAAGAACGACTCAAGGGGACTGAAGTAGACATAAAAGATTCTGCAGACAGGGGCAATCCAACTGGCGCGATGTTAAAAGCGTCCCAAAAACCAATCCCGAGATAAATAGAATACGTTAATGCCGGAACAATCAAAAACCGAATCAACCGAGTTCGATTATTGAATTGAACCAATGCAGTAACGTATCCTAACACGTCAGCCTTATGACCTGATGCCGTGTTGACGTTGGAATGCGTCGAATGAAGATACAAACCAAGGTCACGGACGAGGTCAAGGGCTCCCGCTCCCAGGATGCTAACGCTTGCACCACTGTCTAACAGATCTTTCAATTTGCGTCCCTTAATGCTGATCACAGCATAAGGCCGCTTGTCTTCGTGCGATGCCACGATTGACTCAATGCACGCTCGCTTGAGAAACCGTCGCGTGACAAAATATTTCCATGATCTGTGGAATCGTGACTTCGATCCTCACCGCTTGCGGTTAGGCTTGCAGTCAGAACCAAAGTCACAAGCCACGTCCAGGGAATTGCTTTGGTGAAATTGGACCTCAGGCAGCGACGTCTGTGTAGAAACATCTACAGACCTCGGTGACTGAATTCCAATTTCCCGAGAAAATGATTGCAGGGGAATAGTAGGATGCGCTTCAGCAGGGAGGGCACCGGACCGGAGACATGAATCATAACCAGCCGAAAATTCGTCATGCAGTTGCACAGAATTGACTTCATATGTCTGAACTGGATATCGAAGGTTATCCATTTCCAGCCGTTGCCATGTGACTTCAATTCGGCGACACATTCTGACGAGATCTCGGGTGGTTGAGAACTCATGTCCAGCCAGATGCTCCTGCAAGACTAGTTCTCGCAGATCCGTGTCCTTCATCGGAGTCCTGAGTTGAAGAGACATCGCTTCAATGGATTCAAAGAACTCTATGAACGGCTCGTGGGATCTCTGCTTGCGGGCGAACATATTTTCCCAAATATGTGCATCATCAAGCCGAGATCCAAATCGCTCAATGAGTTCACATTTCAGCTGACTCCAACTCAAGTCTCCATACAGTTCACGCATCTGCCAGTACCAGTTTTCGGCAGATCCTTGCAGGAGAATATGTAGGGTTGACACCAATTCACGCTCCAAAATACCGTAGCTTTGAGCCAGGGTGCTAACACGGAACACAAACTGGCGAGCATCCATTCCATCTGAGCCTCCATCAAACTTGAATCCCCATTTATGCATGGGAATAAAGGTGCCAGCCGACTCGGGTGTCCGGCCATTATCCCGGAACTGATGCTGTGAATGAGGATCTGGCAAATTCTGGGAAGAGCGTAGTGAGCAGCGAGTAAAATTATCGTGTTCATATCGTGTGCGCGGAAACATGATGATTATCAAAAACAATAAAAATCTACAGACCATCTAAATACTTTAAGTATATAAACTCAATGGACAGACGGACAACACTGACAATTTGAATAAAAGAAATAATTTAATAAATTACAGACGGACAAACAAACGATTCTTTAAAAATAAATCAAAATTTGAATGCCAGACAGACAAACAGACAAGTAAATAAATATATAAAATTTTAGCACCTAACCTAAACTAAAATTGAGATTAATTTGACAGTCTCAAAATATACTTTAAACTTACCCAAACCAAAACCTAACTCACTACCCTAAACTATAATCAATTAACCAAACTCAATCTTACAATTATTCAAACCCAAAAAAAATAATTAAACTAAACGCAATCTCCAATCATCAAAACTAAAGCTAATAAAAATTACTCAAAACTAACAAATACCGTAAACCCAATTATCTAAAACTAATCTAAATCATAAACCCTAATTAACTCTAATAATCTATAACTAAACTAGACCTACATTCCCCAATAAGATGAAATAACTAAATACCTAACTGTAACTATTAAACAATCAAAAATAAAACCCTAAACTTTCAATATGATGGGGAGATAAAAGAAAATGTATAATAAAACAAGTGGAATGAGTGCAGGCGAGTGTAAATTGAACTATAATAGTTGACTTTGCACTTTCATTTCTCAAAATGATTCTCCCCATTAATGGAAAAGGAAAAGAACTGGTAATTACATGGGATGGGTGTTAAAAGTTTATGAGACACAAAGTAGACAAACTGCAACATTGCTTGGCATAGCCATGGTACTCGTCGGCGGACTCCGCTCTAATTGTCACCTTAAAGGGCTGACTACGAGACCATAATGAAATACTACGGACTTCATAATGACTCGGACAAGAGCCGCACAAATCCCAAAGCTACCACCAGATAGATGATGGAAGGGCCGAAAGCGTTGGCTAATTCCAAGAGTTGGATCCAAGTCCATCTATCCCGTGTAGGGAGATATAACCAACGACTCAAAATTCGCTGAACCCCAACCAACATCTACATTGCCACAGCTTGACCACTGTCATAGCCGGTGAAGACTGTTAAACACAAAACAGCACGGTAGGCGCCACTGCAACTGCGGCGAACCCCGTGATCAAAATTCTATCATTAACCATCCAATAAAACCGAAACTATATCTGTTTATCAATTTATCAAAATTCTTAACAAAGCAAAGGAAAACAAAAAAAAATTATTTCCCTGAAATGCACAGACCACTATTCAAGTCAGGCACTCCAGGTACTCATCCCAACAAATCAAAAATTGAAAAATTTAAATTATAATTAAAATTTAATGAAACCATTAGAAAACCAACAAAGCTAAAATGGTTGGGCGCCATATGTAGCAACCACGGAAGTCACCGCAGTTGCAGACATTAAGAATTAGCAGAGGGGTGTGTAGCCCGGGGCGGCATACTGAGGCCGGCTAGCGCTCAGTCGTGTCGTGGGTCTTCCGGGACACCCTCTGCTCGTACTGAGCCACCTTACATATAAATACTAGCACATAGGGAAAAGGACGGGAAAGGGGGAGGTCATTTCAAAAAATGAAAAATATGGTTTCTAATAGGACATGGCCGTTTATTAAATTTAAACAAAAACAAAAGAAAAAAATTCTAAAAGTGAAATTTACATATTTTAACAAACACAAACTAAGTTTTTATTTCCTCTTAAATTCACACTTAGCTCCACTCGCATACGCCACAAGCAAAATTTATTAGTTTTTTATCTTGAATTTCCCACGTTTATAATTGAATTCAAATTCAAAATCACACGTTCCTTTTTCCCCAATTTTAACACCTCCAAAAATCAACTTTACCGCGCACCGGAAACACCCTTCTCTTCCCAAATCCAAAATCTGACTCCCCAATCCCAACCACTTAATTTTCACCTTCCACCTTCATCCCATTCGATCCCGCAATCCCTTTTCCCAATTATCGCTGCCGCATCTGGGTAACGTAATCGAAGTTCATTCCACTTCGATTCCGCTACCCACACATCTTTTGTTCCATATCGACAAACTCAATAGTATCAATTGTTTTACATATGGCACTTTGCCCAATCCAAGAAGCGCTTGGTTGAATTCAAAGTGTCACATATACACATTTCAGAAGCTATTGGGTTTGCCAATACCCCAAAAAGAGTGCTTCCGTGCGCCCGGGAGAACTTGAACTCAGGGTTCCAGCAGTCCCACGGTCGAGAACTCGCGACGTAACCAATGGAGCTATGCCTTATCGATCTCCCATTCATCAGATTAGCAACTTCAACGATGTATCTGGGCATGAGATTGAATTTTGTTAGTAGGGAAACGTGAATTAATTTCCGTTAGTAAGAAAAATAAAATTTGTTAATGGGAACTAGAGAATAGAATTTGTTAGTATGAAGGAAGGAATTAGGAATGAATAGAATGAAATTTTGTTAGTGGGAATTAATGTAGGGAGTGTTGTTAGTGGGAAGATTAAACTTCTTATTATATCACTAGGGTGTTCTAATTGGATCCCAGGGAAAGGATAGGATTGTGATAATGTGGACATAAAAATTAAAGGGAAATAGGAAAAATGTTAATAAAAATAAATAAATACACACAGGAAAAGGTAAGAGTGCCCAAAGGAAAGTGACAATGTTACGGCGGCAATTTGAAGTTGCGAATGGAAGGAAGTTGGTACGCCGGAATTCGCAACAACCCTCGTGGCGTTAATGCGAGATATGTCGGAGAGGATTGGCAACTTGGAGGGGAGGCTCCAGAACATCCCCATGAGCCAACCACCCAGCCGCGTGAGAACTCCGCTTGGCTGGGAGCCCAATCCCAGTGTGGCTATGCCCCACTCTCGACCATCTGATCAATGGGCCCTACCTCCAAGGAACTCGGGAATGGATCCCAGAGCTCCCGAGTATAGACCACGACACAGCACCGCACCTCCGTTGGTACCTACAGTCCCCGAGGCAGTTCCTTACAACAGGTCAATCGAAGATGCGATTACCCCCGGGAACGCATTGACACCTTTCCGAGACCCGACGCCTCGCATCATGGAGAGTTGGCGCCTGAACTTCACGGGTTTCAACGCTATGATATCAGCGGACCGGTTCCTTTTCAGGATTCAGGCGTTAGTATCCAGCACCCTGGGAGGTGATTTCTCGGCCTTCCTCCGGCATGCACATCTTTTGTTCAGCGGAGATTCTGCCGACTGGTACTGGAGTTTTAAGGAGACGACGCCACGTCCCACCTGGAATTCTGTCAGTGCAGCCTTCCGCAATCGATTTGATGATGGCTTCACTGAGAGAGAACTAAGAGAACAGATAAAGAAACGGAAACAAGGCGCTCACGAACCGTTCGACCAGTACTACACAAGTATAGTGAGATTGAACACTCGCTTGCGAACAACCATGCCCGAGGACGAACTGGTAGAAATTATCAGAGAGAATATGCGTTGGGAGCTTCAGAACAGCCTTCTGCATTTTCCCATCAACACCATACAGGGATTGCGCCTCCATGCCCGTAGGCAAGAACAACTGGATGAGCGGCGAGGTACCTTCCGTCCACAACCTCGCATAACGGGACCAAATCCCCGAAATCATCACACCGCGGAGTTGATGGCAGCG
This sequence comes from Odontomyia ornata, assembly GCA_963969285.1. Taxonomy (NCBI): domain Eukaryota; kingdom Metazoa; phylum Arthropoda; class Insecta; order Diptera; family Stratiomyidae; genus Odontomyia; species Odontomyia ornata. The sequence continues at coordinate 229,109,807 of OZ017738.1, read as the reverse complement.
GACCACCTACTTGCTGACCCAGTACCAGTACCGAGGAGCGGAGCACCACAGGAGCTTGAGGACCCAGCAATGATTGATTGACCCTCCCTTGAAGCAATTACAAGCCCGACGGCCTCTTGGAACTGCCGACAAACGGGGCATCGGTTCTATGCATGTCCAGCGGAACCGACGCTATTCTGTTACCGATGCGGGAAGGCCGACACTTACGCACCTGATTGCGCAAATTGCGAAAAAACTTGCCAGCGAGTGCCGCGACCACCCGTCGGCACTCCTAAAACCCGGACGAACCAAGGCTGATCCCATCACTAGCTATGACCAAGCCCCAGACATGACTCCAATTCTGCTGACTCACACCGCCAAACACAGTTCTCCCGAAGTTCCACAACCGACGCGCAGGGAAATGGTAGCGAGGCGAAAGTTCCTTGGCATGTCAAACCCTTCCACGTCAGACTGCGGAATTATTTGGCTACTCGACAGCGCATCTTCCATGAGGAGTTGGCTGCAACTGTCCCACCGCGAAGAAAGTGAGCCACGCGTCGGATGCGGAGCTTCTGGAGAAGGGTCAGGCAGTCGAGGAATTATTGAGGGATGACGTTCGACCATATGCGTCAGTACACCTCCTGCAAAAACGTTTGTCAGGTTTAGTCGATACGGGAGCCAGTGTGAATTGCATATTAGCCGATTTTGCAGGGGAGGTACTGGTAATGCACGCGGACCAAATCCACCATTTTACCACCTGGTTAAGCACGGCGGACGGAACTCGTCACTCTGTAGTGGGAAAAATTACGACGGATGTCACCTTTAAAGGAGTAACTAAACCTCTGGAATTTTACATCATACCTTGTAGCAACCACGGAAGTCACCGCAGTTGCAGACATTAAGTTCTGGCAGAGGGGTGTGTAGCCCGGGGTGGCATACTGAGGCCGGCTAGCGCTCAGTCGTGTCGTGGGTCTTCCGGGACACCCTCTGCTCGTGCTGAGCCACCTTACATAAAAACTAGCACATTGGGAAAAGGATGGGAATGGGAGAGGTCATTTTGAGAAATGAAAATAAGGTTTTTAATGTACCATGGCCGTTTTATTTACAAACAAATTCAACAATTATATTTACAACCAAAAAAAAACCTTACGAGTAAAAGGCCCTTTTGAGAGTTAAACTAAATAATGTGCACTAAAATACAACAAACCAAATCAATTCAAATATAAAAATTATTTATAAAAATCATTTGTAAAATTTTGAAACAAAATATGATTGTTACTTACTCCTTTCCTTGCAAAATCCCGAGCGCCCGGTGATGTACAAACAAAGAAGCGTGGGGCCACTGAAAATCAGATTTCAATATTAAGACAACGAAAAACTAAAAACACAACGGCCACTTTCAACTGTCTGATCCGTATTCGCAAAAAAAAACTGCACTCAAGGCACCTGATCCTCTTCACCAACCAACAAAATTAAGTTTTTTTTTTTAAAACTTTCAACTTTCGTCTCCCCGCACTTCAACTCAATAAAATCTTTTCTTCTTCTTTTCTGTTTCTTTTTCACACCGCACAAATTCAACTCCTTTCTCTTCCACAATCCAATATTCCTCACTTTCTCAATACTTTCACTCTCTTACTTCTTCATTAAAACTTCAAAGGAAAAATCTATTTGATTCACCATCACATTTTTCAATCCAAAAACTTTTTTTTTCTCCAATTTTAAAATACACAAAAATCACTCATATCCCGCAATGCAAAAGTCTTTTATATTTTTTTTCCAAATACCAACTCCCTTTTTTCCCAATTTTAAAATCCTCCAAAAATCAATTCCACTGAGCACACAAAACACCCTTATCTCTTTCAAATCCAAAAACTGACTCCCCAAATCCAACCACTTCATTTTTCACCTTCCACGTTCATCCCCTTCGATCCCGCAATCCCTTTTTCCAATTACCGCTGCCGCATCTGGGTAACGTAATCGAAGTTCATTACACTCCGATTCCGCTACCCACACATTTTTTGTTTCCGTATCGACAATCACAATAGTATTCATTGACTTGCATATATGGCAATTTACATCCCCAAGAATCGCTTGATTGAATGTAAAGTGTCACATATACATTACGAAAACTATTGATTTTGCCGATACCCCAAAAAGAATATTTCCGTGCGCCCGGGAGAACTTGAACTCAGGGTTCCAGCAGACCCAAGATCGAGGACTCACGATGCAGCCAATGGTGCCGTGGATGGTCGATCTCCCATTCATCTCATAAGCAACTTCAATGATGCATTTGGGCATGAGATTGAATTTTGTTAGTGAATTCATTTTTGTTAGTATCAAAAAATAAAATTTGTTAGTGGGAATGGAATTAGTTAGTGTTAAGGAAGGAATTAGGTTTTGTTAGGGAAAATGAATAGAATGAAATTTTGTTAGTGGGAATTAATAAATGGAACGTTATTAGTGGGAAAATTGAAATTATTAGTAGGTATTATTTTTTTGTAGTTGTTAATAAGGAAAAAGGGTAGTATTGTGATGATGGGGGAGTAAAAATTTAAGGGAAAATGGATACATGTAAAAAAAAATAAATAAATTTATGGAGGAAAAGGTAGGAATGCCCAAAGGAAGGTGGAGATATTACGGCGGCAATTTGAAGCTGCGAATGGGAGGAAGTTGGTACGCCGGAATTCGCAACAACCTCAATTAACCCAGAATCTTTATCTAGGGGTGGATTTCGTTCGAAAATTTAACTTAGCCCCGGTACTGTTTTCCGGTACGACCCTGGAGTCCGTCACCACAGTTCCTGACCAAACTCAAACCACTCACTTATTACGACATACACTGGATGTGAATCAGCAACTGCGACTTGACTCGGCTATATCGGCTTTTCCATCGCATGAGAAGGAAGGTCTCGGGCGGACGGCACTGGTGTTACACACTATAGATGTGGGGGATGCTAAACCCATAAAACAGAGACATTTTGCCATATCTCCGGCGAAGGAAAAGTTGTTATATGCCGAAGTTGATCGGATGCTAGCATTAGGCGTGATCGAAGAATGGCAGAGCGCGTGGGCTTCCCCGGTCACCTTAGTTGTCAAGCCGAACAAGGTCCGGCTATGCTTAGATACCAGACGCTTGAACGCCATCACTGTCAAGGACGCATACCCTCTACCGTTGATTGAAGGCATTTTGAGTCGGTTGCCTAAAGCCCATTTCATCACGAGCTTAGACCTCAAGGACGCCTTCTGGCAAATTCCTTTAGACCCTGGCTTAAAGGAGAAAACAGCCTTCACAGTCCCAGGTCGGCCCCTGTACCAATTCGTGACCATGCCATTCGGATTGTGCAATGCCCCTCAAACAATGACGCGCCTTATGGATAAGGCGATACCACCTCAATTACGGCACCAAGTATTCGTGTACTTGGACGATCTGCTGCTTATAACCGAGACCTTTAACGAACACATCGACCTGCTTCAGGAGGTGGCTCTACACATCCGGAGGGCAGGGTTAACCATCAACATACAGAAGAGTCAGTTCGTGATGACGGAGGTGAAGTATCTGGGTCACATCATTGGGCATGGCAATATCAAAACCGACCCGGACAAGACTCAAGCGATTGACGTTTTTCCATTACCCAAGACCACCAAGCAATAACGCCGATTCCTAGGCTTATGCGGATGGTACCAGCGTTTCGTACGTGACTATGCCACCATTACCACACCTTTGACCGACATGCTGCGTAAGGGACGTAAGTTCGTCTGGGAAGAGCCCAGCCTGCGAGCCTTTGAAGAGCTAAAGAAGAGTCTGACTACAGCCCCCGTACTGCACAGCCCGGACTTTGACAAACCGTTCTCAATCCATTGTGACGCGAGTCAACATGGGGTGGGAGCAGTCTTAGTCCAGGTTGCACAAGACGGCGAGGAGAGGCCTATAGCCTTCATGTCCCACAAGCTGAACCAGGCCCAGCGGAACTACATGGTCTCGGAGCAGGAATGCCTAGCGGCTGTGCTGGCAGTGAAACGTTTTCGAGCATATGTAGAAGGACATCCTTTTGAAATCGTCACTGATCATGCGTCACTGAAATGGCTGATGAGCCAAACGGATCTCCACGGCCGCTTGGCCAGATGGGCCTTGAAATTACAGGCGTTTGACTTCACGATAAGACACCGCAAGGGAAGTCAGCACGAGGCACCGGACACACTATCAAGGATGTTCGCCCCTGAAGGAGCCGAGTTGGCCCAGGAGGACGACAGCTCCCGATGGATCGACTTGGACCATCCCGCCTTCAAGTCAGCATGCCAGTTGCCACAGCTGCCAGAACTACGGGTGACGGAGGGATTTATATACAAGCGGACGAGACACGCCTCCGGGGACCCCATTCAAGAAGAGGAACAGTGGAAGTTATGGGTGCCCGAAGAAATGACATGCAAATTGATTAAGCGGGCTCATGACCACCCATTGAGTGCACACGGCGGTTATGGTCGTACGCTTCGGCGACTGAAGACGTACTTCTTTTGGCCTAAGATGGCGCAGCAAGTGAAAAAGTACGTAGCCGCTTGTGAGCTGTGCAAATGCACTAAAGCGCCCAATTTTGTTCTTCGGCGCCCGATGGGAAAATTCGAACTACCGGAGCGGGTGTTCCAGCGCCTGTATATAGATCTCATCGGTCCGTACCCTCGCTCGACTTCGGGATACACGGGAGCTGTCGTGGTCCTGGACCACTTGTCCAAATTTCCAATTGTGGAACCTCTTCGAAACCTGCACACCGGAGTCAGTTTTCTGGAAAATCACGTTTTCCATATATTTGGAGTACCGGAGAAGCTGGTCTCCGACAACGGAGCTCAGTTCACCTCGTCTAGATTTCGAGAATTAATGGAGAAGTATGGCATTACGCATCAGTGGACTGCCGTTTATTCTCCGCATGCCAATGCGTCCGAGCGATTGAACCGCACCCTCATAGCCGCCATTCGGGCCTACGTCCAACCGGATCAGAAGGATTGGGACCGCAGGATTTCCGCCATCACCTGTGCCCTGCGTTCGTCGTATCACTCCACCACAGGCATCTCCCCATACTTTGCCGTGTTCGGCCAGCATATGATTTGTCACGGAAACTCGTACCGGCTATTGCGACAGTTGAAAGGTCTGGAAGACCCAATGGTTGTGCTGGAGCCGCACGAGAAACTCCAAATTCTACGAGAACAAATCCGGGAGAGGATTGAAGACAGTAGACGGGTGGGGGAGGAGCGGTACAATCTGCGATCCCATCCTTCTGGCTTCAAGGCAGGCGACGAAATCTACCGACGGAATTTTAGACAAAGTGAAGCAGGTCGTCTTTACACTGCCAAGCTAGACGAGAAGTTCGTGAAGTGTCGAGTCTTACAAGTTTTAAGTCCCACGTGGTACCTCATTGCGGACATGTCCGGAAGGGAGCTGGGAGTTTACCATGCCAAAGACCTACGACGCTGAAAAAAATGAAATAAACAAAAATAAAAAAAAAACACGTCATAGGGCCAAGCAGCGTTTCCTTCAGTCTCCCCATGCCTGGTAGGCATCGTGGACACTGCCCTGTAATGAATCATGCAACGCCGCCGGTGACCACTACCATCACACTTTGCTGCAAGGTGGCTTGTCATTTTACGTTGGTTGCGACCAGTGCACATCCCACGTCTATTTTGTCGTGGGATGCCAACAGAATTTGACAGCCACATGGAATTGAAGTGTGGAGGTAGTGGCCGCTACGCATGAGGAAGTCCCGGAGTGTGCCGATAGTTCCAAAAGGGTAACAAAACGGGCAGCGTGTGTCGCGAGTTATAGTATAGGAAAGCTTATTTGATATGATTATATTTACCCGACTGGTAGAAAGTTTTATTATCCATGTGTTAAACCTGAATTAATCGTCGTGAAATAAGCTCGTGAAAGTTTTAACCTATTTCATCCACAAAAATCAAAAATGTTCCCCGTAACGTATAACGGAGTATTGGTGTGTGGAATTTGGGTATAAATTCCAATTTACCCAATAACTTGTCCGTAAGTAATTTGCATGCCATTCAAACTGCATTATGAGTCTTCCAGTTTCTTAACGAAATAAAAGCACCGCATCATTGTCATCATCACAAATATCTGTACTTTTTGCTAGATCAACTCCTTCAACAAGTGTCGATTTGGATGGGGATTCAGAACGCCCTACACTTGACGAGCATGCCACATTCAAGTCCAGGACTGAGAATGTCCGCCTGTATGGAAGACTTCATTAAGTTTGCCCGATTTGGAGACATGATAAAATTCTTACATGCTCTGCACATTTTCATCGCAAAGTTTAATAAGGACGGAAGGATGACAATTCTTAAGCGGGAACGCATTGCCCAAACGTAAAGGAAAAAATGAGCAAGTGAGTTTGTCTTAGGCAGATAGCTTCAAATCAATTTTACTGACACAAGAAAAAACTGAAATGAGCAAGAAATCCGCTGGAATCAATTAGGCGATTCCAATTGTAAGCTTGAAATAGATTTCAAGTTTATTACTTGATAATTTACCATTAATCTTCTTCCAGTACTTAGAAGATATAAGATATATATATATATATAGAATGTACTTAACTATTCATTTAAAATATGTTCGGATAATTCTCGTCAGATTGCAACTAATATTCGTAGGAATTGATCTTTTGCTGGTATTTTCGATGATATACTGATACGCATTCGAGTTGAAACCGGCATCTGCGTAAGCGGTAAGCTCGATCGCATGCGGTAAAAATATCATAAACCTTAAAACTGACTCCATTAAATTTTCACTTCAGTTCTTCGGTACACTAATGACGTAAATTTCAATGGCCTCCAAATTATCCATACCCGTCGCGTTCTTCACAACCCAAATTCTAAACTTCAATTCGCAGGAAGACTGCCAGCCCATTGAAAAAGTTGATCAGTTTGTTGTAATTTTATTTTATTAGCATGTACATAGGGAAGTTTAAGTTATTTGTTCTTTCCAATGTTAATTTCGTCTACGGGGCCTTACATAGAAAGTTTTAATTAGTTTTATTGTATATAAAAGTGAAGTTTTATTTACAATTCATTTGTGTATCATTTTAATTAGAATGATAATTGAAAATCGCTGATAACCATTCAAACTAATTTACATTTACCGAAAGTAAAGCAGCACTGTATCGTGCCTTGAGTATATTTCTTTAAAAATCAGGTATCATATAGGAACTATTCGATTTGTTTATAATTTCAACTTTCTTAAATAAATATATCCCATCATTTGAATTATTAATTTAACGACAACTTAGAAATTACAAATAGAAAACAAAGGTCTATAATATAACATTTCATACGGAGGAAAATAGTAAACATGGCTTACAGATGTCAGCAGTACTGTAAGTATAATTTAACTAATAACATGAAAAAAATTAATCCAGAATAAATTAACAATATCGATTAAAAATATGACGTCGTTAACTATATGATAATTACTGAATATAACTTTAATTGTTTTTCATCATTTCTGCATTAGAAAATTTAAGAATGCAAAACAATAATGTATTATAACGCATGAAAAGGAAAAATATCGTAAAAAAATTTAGACCATTAAGACTTTTTCGTAGCAGCTAAGTGGATGCATTTCTATTACGAATGAACTAATATTAAATCAATGTGTACTAAATCTGCATATAAATACGAAATGAGAAAAAAAAGCTACTTTATAATTATTCTTATTTGTAAAGTTAACTAGAATTTTATTTTGCATTGATTTCAACATTTTCAAGAATAAAATGTAGCTTTCATTCTCTTTTAATTTGTAATTTAACAAATAAGATACAAATCTTGTTAAGCGAAAAGTTATATGATGAATATTTTTATTTCAATAATTAAAATTGGTTTGTGAGCAAAACAAATTAATAAATTAACAAAACAAAAGGAAAAACCACTAGAGAAAAATATTTAAAACACTAAAATTCAAAACGAAGCAATGCAATAAAACGTATTAGTAATGAAAATTTAGTATGCGCATTTATCAACGATTTCATACAATCAATTAATTTAATAATGAGATTAAATTTAACAAATTACGATTATAAAACAAAATATGAACAAACCATTGACAAATACCAGTTGATTTACAAATAGAAAAATATTAAAAGTAGCCTGTCAGTGAATGAAATCTCCCAGAAAAAAGAAATAAAAATGAAAAAACTGCAAATCTTAAATTGTTACAGTTCAGCGAATAAGATCGAAATAAATTAATCCATTTGTTAAAGAACTCTTAAATGAAAACAAGGGTAAAATCATTACAAACCCATAATAGCATAAGAAAGAGACACCTTGCAGTTAAAAATAAATTACAAAGAAAAAAGGTTAAAATAAAATAATATGAATTGCTAACCTTAACAACGACTTTCCTTTCCAGTGGTTCTTCTTTTCAGCGGGAAATGAGGGGCAGGGTAGGTATGCCGTCGCGAGGGTAGGGTTTGAGAAAATCCGCTGAGGTCGGTTTCGCGTTGCGCGCGGTACGTGGTACCTTAGTTGATTTTGATTTTGCTTTAGCGTAGCTTTTTTCGGAATTACGTTAACGTAGTGTATTTTTCGGTACCGCGTCGGAAATTCGGGAACGCGAAGTAAAGATTAGATCTTTGTCTTTTGACTGGTTATAGGAAGAAATACGGAGTAACGTAAAGTAGGTTTCCTCTCCGTATAGTTTTGTTTTGTAACGCGTTTGAAAACGGGCATGTATAGGTGGCTGAATATTGTAAGTGAGCGTAACCCATTCGGAGACCCGCGACCGAAATCTTCTCCAATCTAGCTGGCCGACAAGCAGCCACCGCGTGAATGGGTTACGGTGCACGGATTGGTTGACCGGTTGGTACCGTCCGTTTTCACTACTCAGACTTAACGTCTAGAACCGATGAGAGGTCGATTCCGCGTTCGGACGTAGACATAAAATCATTACAATGTACCACGGGAAAATTTGAAAGTTATTAATCTATTTTTATTAAGCAACTGACGAAGTGCACCAGCTCGTTCATTGAGTAATTAAATAATACTGGAGTGGACAACCACGTGACAATATGGTCGCAACTACCCCTGCGACCACTTTGCCTACTGCTACGCTTTTGTTTACAACGTTAGAGAGAGCCAAATAGCACAAGCAAACATGGCTGCTACTCAATGTAAGCAAATTGTCATACAATACCTAAAATTTGTTTTCTATTTGAAAAACCTTCAGCATTGTATGAAAAACATGCAAAACACTAATCTATTAACTACTCACTTGTGAAAGGAAACACATACAGATCCTTTTCCACTATGATTTTTATACGAAGGCACTACGCATTTCATTTTGAAATTCTAAATTAATGTCACACGTTAAAATTACTTGAATCACAAACCGCAATCGAATGCTTAAACACTTGGAAAGAACTTAGATCGCGAACACTTTCCACAGTTTTAATATCGGATAAAATTCGCGATGAAACTTGCAAATTGGCCAATTTGGCGTCCAATTTGCATTAGTCAACTTAACAGACAGTTTGCATCTAGTCAGCTTCTGGAACAAGAAAGTGACCAGCAAGAGGCAGCCGAGGAGGAAATGACAGACAGATCATTTGGAAGAGAGCAGAAACTGGTCGCATGCTCTCTCATGCATTTTACATGAGCTTAGCCCATCCAGTTCTTATTCGTCTGAGCCCTAGAGCATATCTACCATGGAGGTACATACAGGAGACGGCGAAAGATCAAATTCATGAAGCCACGAGCTTTTGCCTTTGCTATTGTAATGACTCCCATAGGCTCGAAGTTAATTTCGAAATTGGGGTCAAACTTTTGTTCATCATATGACGTAATTTATCATATTCTTGGCGATAAACTACATGAGAATACAGTGTTTGCAAATTAATTATTTACTACAAAAATTTGCGCTGGTAAGATTATTCTAATGGAATTTTCTTGCAAACATTTGAGAAGGTACCACTTTTGACCTACTTGGAAAATTTCATCATTCTTGCTTGTGTGGTTTGTGAAAAACTTTCTGTGGCACACGGACGGACAGGTCGAAAATACAGACGAAGAGACAGAAAATGGTCTGTTGTATAAATACTTACAAGTTAAGCCATTAAAATCGTTTCGATGAAAAATATTCATTACTTTAGTTGCTACTAAAATAGTGAATTGCGCTTACCTTCTGACCTTTGGGGGCTGTCATTTTGAATGCAGTTGTTTAATTTTGGATTTTTAAAAATATTTCGATTTTAGAGTCTTATCAGTTAATTTGCCAAATCTCATTCAAATCGTAGTTTCCCTCTAGACAGAGCAAAATTATCAAATTTTTAGTGCAAAAGGCAGCTGAAAATAATATGTTTTTAATTTTTGACTTCTTTATTTTTCATCTGATTTTGATTATTAGTATAGTACAAGAACCTGGTACAATTATACACAATCTCAAGTTTCATCAAAATCCGTTAGAAAATATAGCCACTAGAGGTCCACAAAAATCTGAAAAAATAGCATATTTTAATCGCCGCCATTTCGAAACTTGCGCATGTAAAAGTAAATTGCAAAGTATCTAGATCTGATCGTTTTCTATCTTGAAAATAAATTTCATTCACTTCGAATCAAAATTGGGTCTTTCAGAAGCTTTTGAAATTTCGAGTTTCGACTAGCCGCCATTTTGTTTTCAGAAATCTGATCTCTAGTTTTTTTTGCATAGTTCTTTAGACACTTATAGTATTTACTAAAATATCGAATATCATTAACATCGGTTGAAAAGTTTGGTCACACTGCAACAACCAATGTTTACACGTTTTTCGACGTTTGAGCGGCCGCCACGCTGTTTCAAACGGTTTGACTTTGAATTTTTTTATTATGGAATTCATCGCAAAATTTAATAAAGCTCTGTACCAAACCAAATTTCATCCAAATAGGAGCTATGGTTTGGTCAGAACAGAAATCATGAATTGTCGTCTAAAATGGCCGCCATTTTGTTTTCTTCTCGATCGATCTAGCAGATTAAACAACTTTACTGAGATATTAACCCAATACGCCTTTTCTAAGAATTTTGTGCAAGTTGAAGTGAAATTGTGGTCTCTAGCATAGTCACAATTTTCTTTATATCATATCTATGTTACATATAAAGAGGATTTTCCAATCAGAGGTGTTATTTTGATATTACAAAAAAATTTTGCAAAATAACGTCAGGACCATATCATTTTCATGAAATTTTCCATAACCAAATCCAATAAGAGGTGTTATTTTGATATTAAAAGAAAAATGCCATTTTTAAATTTAATGATCGAATGTTTATTTCATTATGAAGAAGAAGGTATGCCGTTAATAGTAAAAATAACATCTGGCAAATGACTACCACGACCACGCCTACAGGACCATATCGTTTTCATGAAATTTTCCATAATCAAATCGCAAAGTGGCTGCCCTATGTCCTCGATAGCCTCACGAATTCCATCTTTGAGGTCTTGAATCGACGCTGCGCTGTTGGCGTAGACCTTCTCTTTCACGTGGCCCCAAAGAAAGAAGTCGCAAGGTGATCCATCACAAGAACTATTCAAAATAAGGCTTCTTATTGGAAAACCCTATATATATATATATATATATATATATATATATATATATATATATATATATATATACCTGATGTATATATATATATATGTATATATATGTATATATATATACATCTATATATATATATATATATATATATATATATATACCTGATGTATTTATATATATATATATATATATATATATATATATATATATATGTTTATATATATATATATATATATATATATATATATGTTTATATATATATATATATATATATATATATTTATATATATATATATATATATATATATATATATATATATATATATATGTATATATATATGTATACCTGATGTATGTATATATATATATATATATATATATATATATATATATATATATGTATATATATATATATATATGTATATATATGTATATATATATATATATATATATATATATATATATATATTATATAAATATATAAATCTATATATATATATATATATATATATATATATATATATATATATATGTATATATATATATATATATATATATATATATATATATATATATATATGTATATATATATATATATATATATATATATATATATATATATATATCTATATATATGTGTGTGTGTATATATATCTATATATATAGATGTATATATATATATATATAAATATATATATATATATATATATATATATATATATATATATATATATATATATATATATGTATATATATATATATATATATGTGTATGTATATCATATATATATATATATATATATATATATATATATATATATATATATATATATATATATATATATATATATATATATATATATATATATATATATATAGAAAGTAATCTACGCAATAAGTAAATTTCTCTTGAGAAATTCACTTAAAATAAAAAAAAAACAATAAACCGACTCCATTAAATTTTTGAAAGCGGTGCTATATTAGTGATATTACATCGTGATTTAGTAACACTTCTAAAATTCATTTCATCCTTTGTAGGGCACTTTGAAGTCGGTTTTCTTCGTTTTCCGGTAAATAAATAAATATTTTCATTTGAACCCCCCAGATCACGTTCCACTGTGTTGAGATAAAAACACTTTGGATTGCATTGTTTTCCAATTTTCTAAATGAAATTTTTTCGTGTCACCTAATCTGATTCTTTCCACAACTCAAAACAATCTGATTTTCAATATTCATGAGCGTTATTTAATGTTTTCGTTGGGCTCGACCCGTTATATTTAGAAATTTCCGCGATGACTCTCGCTACAAACGCTTCAAATCTAAATCTTTATAAAAATAAATACACTCTGGAAAAACACAAAAACATAAAACGAATTGATTCAAGGCTCATTTGATTGAATACCCACGAATTAAACCTTAATCAAAATATTATCCCCATTTTATTCCACATATGTCAATGTTCAAGGATCTGACATGAAACGTATTTCACTCACGTAAATCATTAAACCTTTTGGAGAAACCAGTTTTTTTACACGGCGTAAGTCCAAAATACTGTCAAGTTCCACTTTTCGGTAATAAAATATCGTGCAGCTATGGACCAACGTAAAAAATCCACTTAAATTGATGGGGTTTCTCATGAAATTATGTTTGGCTTCACTTTACTCACTTGAGCAAAGAAAAATACTGCACGTTAGTTCCTTTTTCCGGCAAATAATGAAAAACCACACACTTCATTTTGTAATTCACTCGCGTTTTCTTTCGTATAAGTTTTTCATTAAAAATAATTCAGTTTTTCGGTGCGAAATTCGTATTTTACGAAGGATATGGCAACTGACAGCTGATATTTCCGCTTCGAAAACAGGGGTGTTTTTATGGATCAAATACTTTTGAAAATATGGCGCGAAGCATGATTTTGTTGACATTTGTTGAATTGAGTGGAGGTTTGCGGATATCTAACCATACCTTGTATACCAAATAAGAAGTAATAACTGATGATGACGTTTGAACGTGCTAATAAATGACTATACTCTGGAACTTGCATGGTGTGTTTAGCAGCATTAACCAGTATTTAGCGATATCGTCTGAATCAAATAAATTTTAATAAAAAATCACAATCCTAAACTGCTTGTGTCTAAATTAACACAATATGTTGATGACGTTCGAACAATTGGCGTTCGTACATTTTCACGCACACAATTCTAAGTTTGATTTCGAACATTAAAACCGCCGAATGTCGGTGAATGGCCAGACTATACTTCTGCATGGAGTGATTATAGTAATATCTAGTGATGACATTTGAACGTGCTAATAAATGACTTGAATTTACATTTCGAAAATGATTTCGACAATTGAAAAATTTTACGCATCCCTTAAATTAGCATCAGCTGAAAATTGCAAGAGCTTTCGAAAATGAATGTGTACGAAAACGGAAGGTTTGATTGTATTAAGCGACTTCAGCGCGTTCCATAGGAATTGAAAGCTCATCGTCTCCTGGATGTACCTCTATGGTCTTTACCCTGTAAAGAAATGAGATGCGCCCTTCCTTTTTGAAACCACAAAGGAGGCTTTAACACTCCTTCACGAAATTGATTTTGAGGTGATTGCCGTTATATCGGACAATAATAAAATTAACAGGATAATTTTCAAAGAATTTTCTCCCACACAAGATTGGCAACCTTTCATTAACTCTCCGTTTGTTTCTGGAAAGAAACTATTCCTTTTTTTGATTCTGTCCATTTGTTTAAAAGTGTGCGCAACAATTGGTTGAACCGGAAACAGCAAACTTTTGTACTTTCAAGCGTATGTGTTTTTCTCAAACTAGAGCGGCGAAATTTTCTTCATTAAAAACATTTATGATCATAAGAAATTTTCTACTCTAAAATTAGCTCCTTCTCTTTCTTGAAAATCACTGTTTCCCAACAATTTGAACGGACCGGAGAATATTTAACGAAGAAAATGTCGAGGCTTTAAATCATTATTTCCCGTCCGATCAGAGCTGTAGTGAATTATAACTTTCAAATGTCCGTAAAGGACTGTAGCGATGTTCTGCTGCCTCGGCAGAAGAAGATGGAGGTATCTGCCGAGAATGCCCTCGTCTGGAGACGCGTGAATGCGCTGGCAGGCTAGCATTGCGGTGTCGTGGGGCGGGTTCATTTCCCCAGCACGAGGACCCACACCAAAAAAAATTTCGCACTCACGAATTTGGTGGTCAGTTGATTAAGAGGTGACCGAAGTCGCAAAAAGTGTAGATAACTACACCGAGGGAGAAAGTACTTGTTCCAAGAACAAGTGGAACCTGAAAAGAAAGGCGGACTTGGGGTAACCTCGTCATTACCCGACGAAGCTCATGGCTCACAAACGAAAGAAGGGCAACCGGGTGGTGATGGAGCCCCTTCGCACCCACCCAACCGGAATTAAATCCATATTTTTGTTGCAGTGGCCAGGTATTCGATCGATGGTTTCACCTTTAATGAGGCATCTCCATTTCTTTACCGAAAAAAATAATCAAACATGTAGGATAATAGAAATACCAATTTTATTTTTTTTTTTTCAAGAAATTACTACAGGAAATATTCCTATACATTCATCCATTCCAATTATAAATGTGAATTCGAAATAAGTAGAATAATCTTTTTCGTTCGTATCTTATCCAAACGCGTGTAACGGATGTTACTTATTATAGATAAAACACTGATTTTAAATTTTTGGTCTAAACAATTTTTAACCATGCCTATCCTATTGAACGTTTTATCGTTTTATTTAATTATAATTTTAAAATTTTTTCATGATCCAAAATCAAATATATTTTTGTTTTATCATTCCAATCAAACTATTCTATCATTTCTACTCTTTCTAAGTTCCTTGTGAATATTCTTTTATGTGGTTTTTGCATTTGATTATCTAAATTTAAATTATTTTTCGTTTATTCATCTGATATAAATTTCTTACTATTAAACATCAAATTACGTTACGGGAAAAATGCCAACGGCAACCATACACTTGCAATCAAATAAATTTCAAAACAAGTACCGTTCATTGAATAACAAAAGGGTACGCCTGAAACTGGATTTTTAACTTTTTATTATAATTGACTTGAACACTTTCATGAGATTATTAGGGCACAACAATCATGTTGTCTTTATGGTTGAACTTAATCCACATTTGCTGGAATTCTTCCTTGAACTCTCTTTAAAACGGAAATAATAAAAACAAATCTAACACATCTAAGCATCGTTAAAAAACTAACAAGTGTCACTAAATTTCTTTCATCAAATAGGGAGATCCTTGTTTCACATCCAGTTGTGAACGAGCTTTAAGTGCAACCCAAACTGGTTCGGAATAACCGGATATCCTCCAGCACGCAGACCAGCATTGAAGGGAAATCCCGTGTATGTTATTCTTATGACTGCTTCACCCCTTAGTTTGTCCTGGTCGTTTGTGTTCAAATGGCGGAATCTGCGATGCCACATTTCACTGCCAGTTGCATCAATTTCATTCGCTACCGCCACTAAATTGTTTTCTTTGTTTTAAATAAAGCACTTCTCCTCAGATTTTACGTTGACGCCATTTTTGATGAGTTGACTCGCATTTGCAATCCGTAATAACTGTTACGAGGTCCACATCACTCGAACCCAATGCTGTCGTGGCATTTTGATTAGCTACCATAATCAAAATGAATAATATGCATTTTGCATCGTGGTTATCTTTGATGTCATATGGACACTCACGCCGCTATCCAAATATAAACCTTGTTTACTATATTTTCCACCCAAGAAAGCAACCGAAAATGCGTTCGTCTTTAAATGACTGTTGGTCACTTTGTTTATCTGCGATTTGATTTGTATAGTGACCAAATCTTTTACAACGATAACACGTGATGTTTGTACTCTTCGTCATAACACAATCCACCCGAAATTTTCCACACGCTGGCGGCCGGAAAACGCGCACTTTTTCACGACTATCCCGTCGCGCTCATATGCCTAGCTACAATTTCAATTTTCCATTTCTTATCTACGCGGCGTCCGCGCTGTGTCGCGGTTTCGAGCAGACTCCTCGAATCTCCCGGCAACAGCACCCACAACAACCAACCGGTCCTCATCCCACTACCACCACCGCTATCGATCTTCCCCAAGCATATCATTCAATATGCAATCGAAGAAGTTGCTTATCTCACACGTTAAGGTCACAAACAAAACTTGTTAGTGACTCACCTCGTTTAGTCGCATTTTTAACATATAACTTATATAGTTTTTAAAACAAGTGTTGAGTACAATATAAAAAGTTGCACTTAGTATTAGACTTCTCCTTCTCTCTCTCTCTCTCTCAATCATTACGCATTTCAATTTATTGTAAATATTTTTTTGGTGCGAACATGCTGGCCTAACTTATTGATTAGACTGGAAAAACAGTTGCTCTTTACAAATTACGGTTCAATATGGCAGTCGTCCGGATTCGACAATCCACCATCGGATACGGGTTGTGTCGATATCAGGAAGTTGATAGCGAATGTAGGAAAACAGCTACACCATCTCGCATCAATATTCAGCATATCATTAAAAAAGTAAATAGAATTCATACAGTTTTATTTGCGATGCACACTACGATTTCTTCACCGCTGACTCATTGAATAGCTCAACGCACTTTTACAACTTGCAGTTTAGAGTCGCTCTAATGCTGATGATATGCATCTTCAACGTTTTCAACTTCATCCTATAACGTGCAAACAATGTGTAAAGGGGAAAGCCGACAGCCGAAATATATTACATCCCCATTTTTAATTTTTACTCACTTCACCATCTAAGCTTAACAGAATTTACATATGATCAAGTATATTGCACTGATAAAGTTACTGTCTATTTTAGCTGTTTATGTTTTGGTTAGACATTTGTCCTTCCTCAGAACAATCAAGTTATTTTTCTAACCGTATTTCATATTTGAAAATATTAAAACTCGTATTACTTTGGATCACATAAAATTTTATACCAATTTAATTATAATTTATTCATTTTCCTTTGTATTGATAGCTTCTCTAAATAAAAGAGCTTAATTTCCATTGAATGTATAAAATTATTAAGATTCTCATTGAATTTTTCATCCAGTTGCTCCGCATTCAGAGCGTGTAATATTTATTTCGAAAGATGCTGGTTAAGTCCGACATGACATCATTACATCATTGACATTTACACGTTGTCTGCAAGTGTGTATTAATTAAAACTAAATGTAATTATCTACTTTTGAACTATTGAATGCACCATTGGAAGATTGAGATTACACAATGCCTCATATCAGAAATTTCGAGACAGAGAAAGTTCAACTTTCTCCATGAACAAACGGTTTTGCCCTTGTCATGATTCACACCTACTCGATTACTACAGAGCACTTCTGAGTTTATGCAGATTATATGTAAGTAGTGGTCGTTTTAGCAAATACTGGAAAATGAGTGGCTCCATTTCAATATTTCCATATAGCACATTCTAGAATCTGAAAAAATTAAAATTACTAATATTTTAAAATCAAAGTCTTTTCATCGGGGTGAAATAAATCTAAAAATGTCCTCCTTGAGGACAACGTTGACAACGAACCAAATTCTTTTGAAGTTTGTATTGTTCCTGAAGCAGATGACATCATCGAGCAATCTGAAAATGTCGCTCTCGATGAAGCGAAGCTGTCTGCTATAATTTTCATTGGTCGATATGCTGGCCAAAAAGTTATTGAAGCAGTGAAATGCGATTTTATACAGTATCTTTCTCTAAAATGAGATCATAGAGTCACAGTATCTTTCTCTAAAATGAGATCATAGAGTCTGTGGCGACGAACGCTTTAGGCCTTGTTGGGAGAACGAAGCCAACCACACACATCGAAACACATCGTGTGGCAGCAAGGCCGTCAATGTACAATGGACGCAGCACATACACGGAAAGTTCATGATAATTAGACCTCCAACAAAAAGGACAAACGCAACACGAATCTTTTTTTATTTTTAATATATCTTAGGAAATAAACGAAAGTAAACTCCAATCCGACCGTGCTTGCATTATTTCCTGAATTGGTGACCCGATGATGCCGGACACATTACGCAACGTAAATGGAAGTGAAGTGCAAGCCCCCAGCACGTCGATGAAAGTGGAAAATGACGCGCAAGTTAGTACAGTTACGTTCAAGTTGCCACCCTTTTGGCATAGCAAATCAGACCTTTGGTTCGCGCATATATATATATATATATATATATATATATATATATATATATATATATACATATATATATATATATATATATATATATATATATATATATATATAATATATATATATATATATATAATATGTATATATATATATATAATATGTATATATATATATATATATATATATATATATATATCTATATATATATATATATGTATATATATATATATATATATATATATATATATATATATATATATACATATATACATATATATGCACTGTAAGGCTTTCTGACATTTGTTTCTCTTCCCACGAATATTGTATGTTTCATGTTGTCTAAATCCACATTTAAAACTCTATACTTTAAAAAGTATATTGTTTTGTCTTCCGCGCTATGGAAATCTCAATATATATCACCCTGCAAGTGTCGCACTTTGAAAAGGCTGTATCAGTCAAGGTGTTTTAATATTTAATGCCACTGGGAATCGAACGTTTTAGAGTAAGCAAGCATGTAAATAATAGCACGAGCATATTATTAAATTCTTTGAATTGTAGTTTTAATTATATAATAAGAAGTATCGTGAGAAATATATTTCCTATTAAATAACTATAGTTCACTTTTTTTCCTTAAAAAATAAGGGTGTTTTGCTACATTTAGGCCTTCCTCCCTCCCATGTTTTGTTAACACCTTGTGATTGGCTTCCCCATCGGGCCTTGTATCATTTTATTCAAAGACCCGCTTCGACTTTTTGAAGTCATGCTCAGCTCAAGAACTGAAATTAACCGAAGATGATCGCAAAAAGTCGAAACGCGTCTCTAAATAAAAACTGATGGGTCAGATGACAATAAATCATAAAAAACCTTTGTAGTTTTTCACGTTTTCAGAGCTATCCTCTCTTCTTTATACCATAATAATGAGGAACCATGTGCAAATAAAACCTCTGGTTCTCAATCTCCTTACTTCGCCTTCTAGCGGTGGTGCTGTAAGCAGAAAAAGTAAGGTTAGCCCTTATGTTTTCTTTTAATTAACGCAGCGCCTTAACTAATCACAGATAGCTGTGATGCCGAAGCATGAGCAATATCCTCACTTAAAATAATCATGATTCACCACCATCATCCAACAAAATGAGAGACCCGAATGGAGGAATTTGGAATAAAATACAAAAAAAAACTTTGGAAAATAGATTTGTTTTAATTTATTAAATGTAAAATGTAAATGATTGTATGAATAGTAGAATTTTAAATAGACAGAAATTAACTCGAATCAATTGCTTACAACATTGAAAATTAAATTGGGCTTATTTTCAAATGAACAGTGGATATAGTAGCAGCCTGATTTTGAAATGACTAAGAATACATGTTATGTATAAATTTAAAGAGCTGTTTGGGCCGTTTAATTTGAGTAGAATGCTAGCCGCAGGATGATGGCATGTGCACGTTTACGTTTGGCCATCTAATTTTAGACAAATCATAGAAATAATCGAGTCCTTGACCTAACTCCCCCAAAGATATACCAACGCCAAGTTCATGTGCCAATTTGAAACATTCGTTGATCGAGTACAGAGTAGGATACTAGATGTAATGACGCCCAGAAGTGTTTCTAGAAAAGAAAGATCGAATTGACTTATTTGCCCACAAATTAATACATAAAGATCTTCCTTCTTTTTGCTCATAAAATCAGGCATTTTATTCGGGCAAACATGCTCGACATTGCAAATTGGAAGTCATAGGTCATCAAAGAGAAGGTATGAATGTGGTCGTATAAAGTTTCAAAATGATTTTGATTGAATAAATCATGCATACCGTCACGGTAGGGTGGAACGACCATAATAAGCCTCAAATCATTATGGCTTAATGCTTTGCCATTTACACATTTCATCACTGGTCATGCAGAATTTCGTCTCTAATGAGATACGCGAGTTACGGCCAAACTTCCCAGACTATTCCTGAGTACAAACTCGTTTGTTGTACTTTGAATACTGAATTTTATTTTAATACAAGTGACTTTTTATACATAATTTATGCTTACATAGCTAAATTAGACTAATCGTTGGAACGTACAAGAATGTATGAAATGTGGTGAGAACCAACATTGTTTTGGCTAGACTATCGTGTGACATTAATTTTACGTTAGGAATTTATGAGAACATGAAGATGTACGTTTTATGTTACAGTTATGAGTTCTATGAGGTAAATTGGAAGTAGAATAATAAAGCTAGGATTTTAATTACAGATATGAAATGTGGGAAACTTGAAATGCAATTTGAATAGTAAACACTCCCGCGCCTTGAAATTTATCAAGTTTCAACATTTGTAGATCGCTAAAGTCTAAAATTTGCTCTTCTAGGAGCGGGTTCTGGCGCACATCTTTCCTTATTAATTAGTTTTCGTATTGCATATATTAAAACAAAAGTTATCACTAAGGCTAGAGCTAAGTAACTAACTGTATAGTGGTGGATGCTTTCGTTTACATTAAATGGAACAATTTCATCATTTTTAAGATTTTGTAGTGATACATTTAGATTCTTAATGTCGTCTAAGTTTTGCTTAATAATAATGTTTTGCGTTGCACTAATCTGTTGGGTTTTGAGTAGGTGGCCCTCAATGTCGGTTATGTTCATTGTTGTGGAAGCCGTAAAAGAAGCATTGCGATTATTAGAAATGTGAGCATGCGCAGAGATGATCGTTGTCTAATCACGCATTTTGATTTAAATCGTATTAAACCAACCCCTTTTAGTACATGCTGTATAGATTGGAAACCACAGACGATGATTATTGTTACGCCAATCTCAAAATTGTAGAGCCATATATTGGGATCATGAAGTTGAGTCCAATTATTTGGTTGTGGAATTGGCTCTAAGTGACAGTTAGATGGAAGTTTCCCGGGTTGGTTCATAATATTTAGCTCACACATTGCGGGTCCAACTGTTTTGTGGTATAACTTGCGCCTCTTATCGCAAATATGATCTGTACCATCCACTGTCATACAGAGCCGTAGCTCGTCATTAACAAATGGATAGTAATAATCTCGATGAAGACTTACTGCAATGAGGTCATAAGATGTGGCTATCCTTATGTCTTTGTGTTGAACTCGAATAGGCACTTGTACTATATTGAAGATTTGAAATAAGTCTTTACTTACTAGGGGTAAATGAATACCGAAGAGGAGATAGCTAGTAGTTAGTCTAGCCTTGATGGTCATCATATTGTATAATTGTAAGAGATCTGTATGGCTATTTCCACCAGGAATTGAAAGCGATGAGTCGAGATGTTCTCTGATAATGGAAAGCTCAGACCGCAATTGTGTTGGGGAAAGTGAGAGAGGATTTGCCTTTTTATTATGGCACTCTGTGAGAACGTGGACTATATTTGATTGAGTTTGTTCGTAATTGGTTAGCATTAAAGAGAAGTGTAGTGAGAGAGTTGTGAATACTTGAATTATTTTTTCTTCATCAACTATTTTGTTAGTTGCTGCAAGAGATTCAAGAATCAGTTTTAAATTGTTGTTAATGCAGAAAGACTGTTTCTCAAAGGTTTCCCTGTCATGCTTGATGACATTTAAAGTTGCATCTATTATTGATGTTTGGTTTTTAATGAGTTGTAACAAATGGTTCTCGTTGCCTTTCACATGTTCTATTGTCTCTGCCATTCCATTTGCATATTCCTGGTCCAGTATTCCGAATAGTTTGTTGGAAATAGTACCAATGATGTCAAAAGGTGATCGGTGAACTCGAGCAGGACTGCCGTTTCTGCTGCGCAATATTTCATTATTGGCATATATTGATGCCATACGCCTTTCAAATTGTTTTAGGATAGGAGTACAATATTCGGTTTTATTGATTGTGGTAGCCTTCTTGCACCATTCTTTTAATTGAGCTGTATACGCTGTCATAATATTTATTTCCTCCCAGTAACTTTGGAGGTCAAAATATCTTATAATTGTCCATTTATCTACTGCCATTGTCATACGACCGACTTCTTCGAAGTACAGTTATGGCTGAGAATCCTATGGAGTAATTTCCACCTTACCTTGTAAGGTGAATGAGTGAGCGGGAGGGAAAATTGTAATAAATATAATTAAAAGTGTACTTAAAAGTGTGTTACCACAGTACGTGTGTCGCGTTTGACGCTTGGTCATTGGTTGGGACACTTCGTTGTTGGTCCCGTTGGGGAGTGAATGCTGCTGAAACTGTTGCAAAGAAGTGCATGGTTTAAAGGGGACATCTTTCCAGTGAGGACCTATTGGAAGAAATCGGGTTCCTTTTCGTTTTTTTGTTATGCGGGTTGTTGGTTTGAGAGATGGATTATGGCTGTGGAGAGTTGGGGTAAACGTTGTATTGATTTTGTTTGATGTTTCATGTGGGCTTGGTGCAGTATTCTGGAGATTTGTCGGTAACGTGGTAAGAAGAGATGCAGTAGAAGAGAGCTGGTTCTGCTTTGTGATGTTAGAAGAATCAGGAGCAGATGTCTCCTTGTTTTCATCTACTGTAGTGGTCTCTACCGGCAATGGTGCTAGGTTATGGATGGCTCGATCAGTTATATCCCCTTTCGGTGATGATTTGCACTACCCTTACCTCGCCGTCTCTATCTTTTGTTGCACTTACGACCTTGCCTAATGGCCACTTAAGTGGCGCTGTAGATTCATCTTTCAATAGAACAAGACTACCTGGCTTTAAGCCCTCGCTCAGAGTCCTCCATTTATTTCTTTGTTTTAACTCGTGAAGAAACTCCTTGCTTCACTTTCTCCAAAACTCAAGTTGTTTTTGGGTAACGAGCTCCCATCTTTGGCAAAGTTTTATGTCCTTCTCCTTCATTAGAGTGCTAGGTAGGGCTGTTAACTGTTCGCCAATTAGGAAATGAGATGGAGTTAGTGCCTGAATGTCATTAGGGTTGCTGGAAAGCTTTGTAAGAGGTCGAGAGTTACGTCTTGCTTCAATTTCGGTGATGAGAATGTTGAATTTCTCATACGTCAGTGAAGCACTACCTATAGTTCTACGCAGATGATATTTAGCTGACTTAACAGCCGCCTCCCAAAGACCCCCAAAGTGTGGAGTTCTTGGAGGTATAGAATGCCACTCTATCATTTGATCTGCGTAGTGCTGTATCAATTCATCATGGAAATCCGATTTGAAAAACAAATCATAAATTTCTTTGAGTTCATTTTTTGCCCCCACAAAATTAGTGCCATTGTCGCAATGAATGTGAGTGGGCCTTCCTCGTCTTGCGATGAAGCGTTTTAATGCTCCAATAAAGGCGTCTTTTGTGAGGTCAGATGCAAGTTTTAAATGAACTGCCTTAGTTGCGAAACATATAAATACGACTATATACGCCTTAGTAGGTTTCTTGCCTCGAACTTTGTAATGAATATGAATTGGGCCGCAGAAATCTATTCCAACATTTGTAAATGGCCGAGAGGGTTGCAATCGTGCGGGTGGCAAAGTTGCCATGATTTGGTTGATTGTCTTCGGTTGAAATCTCACACATCGAACACACTTGTGTACAATAGATTGTATGAGTTTTCTCCCATTCAGAGGCCAAAATCTTTGCCTAGCTGCTGCCAAAAGGGCTTGTGGTCTCGCGTGAAGATTGGTACTATGTAGTTCTTTCATTAAAATGTATACATATTCATCTTTTTCAGGAAGAACCATCGGATGCTTGCTATCATAAGACAGTTTGGCTTCCTTTAACCTTCCTCCCACCCTTATAAGTCCTATTTCGCCTAAAAATGGGGATAAGGGTGATAGCTTGCTCCTGGGGGATAGTAGTTTTCCCTTCTTTAGCTCTTTAAGTTCTTCTGTGAAATGCTCTTCCTGAATGGTTTTTACTACCCAGAGTAAAGCCTCATGAATTCCAATGGAACACAGAATTACAGTATTAGGAGATTTCTCATTTGGACCATATCTTTTGCAAATTCGCCCGATGTAAGCTATAACATGTAGTAGTGTCTTAAACGAGTTCCGATGATTTATAGTCTTTAACATATTATAGCTTGGTTTAATCGAGTCGACCGAACATGGTAGTGCAACGGGACTTTCTGGCCTTGTGTCTTTTGTAGGTGGTGTGGCAGTTGGCCAATTTATTGGATCAGATCGCAGAAATTGAGGGCCGTTAAACCACAAATTCGAAGTTAATAACTGGGTTGCACTCAGGCCTCTAGAGATCAAGTCTGCCGGATTTTCTTTGGAAGGGACATGTAGCCATTGTTTTTTCTCAGAGTTTTGTTGAATATATGACACCCGGTTAGCAATGAATTTACTTTGCGCAGACGATTCAGAAGTAATCCAAGCTAGGGCAATAGTAGAGTCACTCCATAGGAATGCTGCGTCTGGCCTTGGAGCTAGCACTGTCTTGACTCGGCATACTAATTTTGTTAGCATGTAAGCCGCTGAAAGCTCGAGTCGTGGGAGCGTTGTTTCTTTGAGAGGAGCCACCTTTGATTTTGCACAGAGAAGCCGTACTATTGGTTGACCCTCAGAATTGATAGTTCGTAGGTACACGGCTGCTCCGTAAGCCTTTTCACTTGCGTCGGCAAAACCATGAATTTCTAGCCACATTTGACGCTTTCTGGCTAGTGCATGCCTTGGTATGGACAGTTCTTTTATCTTTTCTAAGTCCTGACGAAATGATATCCATTTGTTTTGGAGTTCCTGGGGTAGTGCTTCATCCCATTCCAGTTTAAGCTTCCACAAACTTTGCACAAATATTTTTCCGTATGTGACGACTGGGTTTATGAGCCCTAGCGGATCGTAAATTCTTGCCACGTCTGCTAAAATCGTTCTTTTTGTGAAGCGGCGTATTATCGGCAAATTTGTTCGAATTGAAAACTGATCAGCACTAGGTGACCAGGATAGGCCTAAAGTTTTGACGTAAGTATTTTTGGTTTCTCCAATATTGATCTTGGCTTCAATATATTCTTTAGGAATTTATTCTAACAATTTTGGATGATTTGCGCTCCATTTACGGAGTTGGAAACCTCCCTCACGAAGAAGACTTGTTAGCTCATTCTGGAGATTACAAGTCTGCTTTAAGCTATCTGATCCCGTCATTATATCATCTACGTAAAAGTCACGTTTAAGTATTTGACTGCCAAGTGGATACTTCTTGCCCTCTTCTTCTGCCAATTGATGAAGACACTTAGTAGCTAGATATGGAGCTGAAGCGGTACCATAGGTTACTGTGCGCAGACGGTAGTATTTTAGGTCTTGATCTGGAGATTCACACCAAACCAGAAGTTGAAAGTCTCTGTCCCTTTCATCAACCAATATTTGTCTATACATTTTAGTAATATCGGCTGCAAAAACATATTTGTGCAGTCGAAAACGGAGTAAAATTACAAATAGGTCATCTTGGATTGTTGGACCTACCATCAGTATGTCATTTAAAGATAGGTTACTTGATGTTTTGCAAGATCCATCAAACACTACTCTTAATTTAGTGCTCGTGCTTTCTGGTTTGAGCACGCTATGATGAGGCAAAAAATAGTTTTGTTTTGGTATTTGGGACATCAACTCCATGTGATTCAAAAAGAGAAGTTATCTCATGAATGCAATGTATTGTTGTTTCAACTCTGGGTTTTTTTTAAAACGGGCTTCAAGACAAAAGAATCTTCGTTCCGCAATCTCTTGAGACTTTCCTAGTGCGCTTGGGGGCTGTATGAAAGGGAGACGAGCTTTGAAACGGCCTTGAACGTTGCGTTTTGCATTTATGCTGAAATGATCTTCACAAATTTTTTCAGCCTTTGTCATTTGTTTGGTGTCTGAATTGCATTGTTCCAATTCCCAAAATTCTTTGAGTTGTGCCTCTAATGATAGACTGGCTACTCCACTGAAAGTTGCTAGGATTGTAGTCGGTTGACGAGCTGTCCCCAAGACAATCCACCCAAGTGTCGAATTCTGTAAGGTAGGCAAGTCGGCAGATATTCTGATTTGACCAACTGACATTAGATTAGCATATATGTCAGCACCCAGAAGTAAATCGATCTTTCTGGGCTCACTGAAATCTGGGTCAGCTAATCTTATATTTTTCGGAATTGGCCAATCACTTGTATTTAAAGCAACCCTAGGTTGATCGGGAGTTATGTCCGACAAAATAAACGCTTCAATGTAAGCTTTAAATCCATTGAGCCTTGATTTGATTGCAATATTAATTCGACCCTTAGCTTGAAGTTTGAAATCACCTATACCATTTATGTCGATTTTTCTTCGATTAATTTGCATTCCTAGGCGCTTTACTAACGCCTCCGTTACAAAATTCAATTGCGATCCAGAATCCAACAATGCTCTACAGGTTACGTCTTGCCCCAGACAATTTTCAATATTTAGCATTGCCGTTCCCAGGAACGTATAACCTGACAGTAGATGATCTTTTTCAGAGACAGTATGAACCGAGACTTGCATTTCATTATTTTTATTCGTGGTGCGAGTTTTTTGTGAAGTTGATTGTGCAGAAGTATTACCAGGCTTTTCAATGTGAAGTAAGGTATTATGTCGCCCATTGCATTTTAAGCAACTTCTATAAGGACAAGTGGAAGTTTTATGACCTTTCTTCAAACAATTGATACACATTTGCAGTTTTTTTGCTGCGTTAATCCGTTCTGAAGGAGAGAACTTCAGAAATTTTGAACAAAATTTCAACTGATGGGTTTGATTCTTGCATAACTCGTAAGAACTTGTTTGGCTTGTTGTCAAGGACGTATTTGATTTCTTCGTTTTTTTTTCTTTACACTGATTCTTTTCCCGTTTATCTCCAAGAGTTTCTAATAATTGAAATCTAGCTTCAATAAAGTTTAAGAATGATGCTAGAGTCGGAATTTCTTTGGGTGATTTAAGGCTTTCTTCAAAGAGCCTGTGAGTTTCACGGCCTACTTTCTTTAAAAGTAGCTGAACGATTAATGGATCCCAGTTGGACGTGTCGATTCCTTGACTTTCGATACCCAATAGTGCTTCATTAACTATATCGTGAAGCTGTTTGATTCCTATTGAAGACTCAGCTGACATACTATTAAATGTCAATACTCTATCAATGAAGGCCGATACAATTGGACGCTTGTTATCATAGCGTTTTTTAAGTATTCCGCAAGCAATATCGTAGTTTTGTTCTGAAATTTGTAGATGTTGAATGAGTCTGCTTGGCTCACCAGAGAGATTAGATTTAAGGTAGAACATTTTTTGAGAGTTAGACATTGGTTGTTGATGAATCAAATTTGTAAACAGATCATAAAACTGTTGCCACTTGGCATAATCTCCCATGAAAGTGGGGATCGTTATTTTCGGAAGTCGGACCATACTTTGGGAGGACGTATTTTGATGAGAGCTGGCATGGTTTTCAGGAGATGGACTACTTAATTCTAACAATTTGATGGCAATATCATGATATTTTCCCTGCAGATCTGAATATTGGTTATTATCGTAAAGGGCCGTATCTTCTGCCAGAAGCTTGTAATGGTTAGTAGTTATTAATTGCCAACAGTTGGATATGTTGGAGGAATGTTGCATATAAAATGCTTTTGAACGAGGAGTTTTCAAAAAGTCTTCTAGGGCTTCTAGACAGTTTCCAAGAGAGCTCATCATAGATTCTTGAGTTCTAATTTTCCTCTGCACATAATCATTGTGTGTTGATCCCATTTCGTCAGCAGAAGTGGAGTTTTTAATTTGATGCTCAAGTTCAGCCTTGAGCTCTGAGTATGCATCCCGTACACCCCTGAAGAAATCTTCTTCAAAATAAGGGTGGCTGGGATTCATATCTTCAAACTTTGATAATTCTGAATGGTGTCCACTGAAATCGGCCCACTCAGATTCCAATAAATCAAGTTGCGTTTGTAAATATCGCAACGTTCTTCTCGTAGTGGAAGTTTTGCTATAGTTTTCTTGCCTTTTCTCTATGGCTTTTCCCAATTTTGACTGAGTTTTAAATAACTTATCCATGATAATCTAGTTTTATAGTTCTGCCAACACAGATGACGTTGTTTTGACCAAAAAAAGGGGGAGGGTGGGGGGTAGAGATGAGCAACGCAAAACGTGTTCTTATATATACATATATATCTGAGAAAATTAAATCTAATAATAATTAGTTCAATAACTTGCGTGTGAAACCGTTGTTAAACTTCCTGTTGTTCATCGACGGGAAGATCCTGATCCCTCGTGGTGTTGAAGAGAGTTGCAAATATCGTTGGCTTCCTTCCTGGTGCTCACCTGAGCGAGTTAAAGATATCGTTGGCTTCCTTCCTGGTGCTCACCTGAGCGTCGTCGGAAGGTGCAATCCCCCGTGGCGCTGAAGCAAGTTGCAGATATCGTTGGCTTCCTTCCTGGTGCTCACCTGAGCGTCGTCGGAAGGTGCAATCCCTCGTGGCGCTGAAGCGAGTTGCAGGTATCGTTGGCTTCCTTCCTGGTGCTCACCTGAGCGTCGTCGGAAGGTGCAATCCCTCGTGGCGTTGAAACCAGATGCAGATATCGTTGGCTTCCTTCCTGGTGCTCACCTGAGCGTCGTCGGAAGGTGCAATCCCTCGTGGCGTAGAAACCAGATGTAGATATCGTTGGCTTCCTTCCTGGTGCTCACCTGAGCGTCGTCGGAAGGTGCAATCGCTCGTGGTGTTGAAGCGAGTTGCAAATATCGTTGGCTTCCTTCCTGCTGGTATCGTTGGCTTCCTTCCTGGTGCTCACCTGAGCGTCGTCGGAAGGTGCAATCCCTCGTGGCGTTGAAGCGAGTTGCAAATATCGTTGGTTTCCTTCCTGGTGCTCACCTGAGCATCGTCGGAAGGTGCAATCCCTCGTGGTGTTGAAACCATATGCAGATATCGTTGGCTTCCTTCCTGGTGCTCACCTGAGCGTCGTTGGAAGGTGCAATCCCTCGTGGCGCTGAAGCGAGATGCAGATATCGACCAACTCAAAGTTCACCCTGTGGACTTGAGCTCGACTATTACAACGCTAGGATAATAGAGCACCCTAGTGCAGCCTCACACTAGGTCCTGATTATGGCTTTGACATGCTCTTGGGTCGGGGTCACCAAAATGAGTACAAACTCGTTTGCTGTACTTTGAATACTGAATTTTATTTTAATACAAGTGACTTTATATACATAATTTATGCTTACATAGCTAATTTAGACTAATCGTGGGAACGTACAAGAATGTATGAAATGTGGTGAGAACCAACATTGTTTTGGCTAGACTATCGTGTGACATTAATTTTACGTTCGGAATTTATGAGAACATGAAGATGTACGTTTTATGTTACAGCTATGAGTTCTATGAGGTAAATTGGAAGTAGAATAATAAAGCTAGGATTTTAATTACAGATATGGAATGTGGGAAACTTGAAATGCAATTTGAATAGTAAACAATTCCATCAAGTTGATATTTCCTGCAAGCGTCGACTATAAGTTTGTTTGCAGTGTCCATTTTCTTAGGATAAAAATCTGGTGAAATCGTTAATCGGTCAAGTAAAACTGAAATCATATAGACATGTTAAATTTGGATAGAATTTATTTATAAGAGGGTTTCTCACTTTTCAACCGCTTTCATCCAACCCGCATCAACATTGTGCGTTCCGTGAATTTCCTAGCTATTGGTCCCATTGCGACGTATTTGGAGCCAAACTGGTGAAATTATGTCGAATTTTCCAGCCTAAATTTCCGCCACATTGTTACCATGATTGTTCCATTGCAATGAAAGTAAGGAAAAACAAAGGAACGCCAAGAGAACAAAGGCTGACTTTGATTTAGCCTTAACTTAATACTATACGCCTCTTTTAACCTTTTTGAGGCTGAAATCAATAATTTTGTGTCGTGTTTGTATGACAAAGGAGGGAATGGAATAAGTGCAAAACGTCTTGATTCCAACCAGTGTACGGTTGTTGTATAGATTGCCACAGCTTCTTCGGGTAATATATATGGGCTATCCTTCAGATAATGATGTTGCCTTTCTTGTTCGGCCTTCAAATACAAACGAGTAAAGTGGCCCAAAATTTTCTTGCACACTTTCTTATCAACGGTGGCACCACGGCAAATTCTCTTTCGATTATAATGTGCTGTGTTTGTCCACCAGTCAGCTTTCATTTTAACATATCTGAGAATCATATTTTCTATAGGGGTAAGTAATCCAAGAACTTTCCAGGAATTATTAGCTTTCCAACATCCCCACGCTTCTGATAAATGCTATAATACTGTACGCGCCTTATTTTGTTTCCTTCGGGCATCCTGTCAACAATGTCATGCATGTTATTAAACTCTTTGTTTCATTACGGTTTTAGCGACTTCCTTTGGATGCCAACCTTGGAACTGGGAAAAGGAAATTACCAAGCCATTGCTCCAAAAGAAACGTGATTCCACGCATAAAGAATAGCCAAAGTCTGAATCCGGGTGCCCAGAATCCACATCCAAGACCCTTACCAATGTTTAAGATCCTTACACATTCGTATTTGCCGCATGAGTTTGTACTTGGAACGATACATTCCAGTAAGCTGATCAACTTGAGCGAAAATATATTGCAGACCATCCACCAATTGAAAAGCGTCCACATTGTTTAATCGAAACTGCACGTGTGAATCGATTATTAATTTGGTAAGACGCAAAATTTCACGATATAAATGAAACGCTGTGATAAAATTGAATTTTTTCAATATCTCATAGTTTATTTTCTTTCGTATTATTTATACTTTGCATCCCAAAATTCAAAATTTTATGCTTCATCCTCTTGAAATCAAACGAATTATCTAATTGGTGGCATATTTCTGTCTACCATTTCCAAAACGAAATTTCTTTCTGTCTTTCGTTGTCAGCGTTTTTACAGACTTCAAATTCAAGTTGTAGTCTTAATGAAGATAGTTTAGATTTTTTCGATGGATTAATAGGCTCAGCATGTTACATCCTTGCCGGCAAACTTTTGATTCCGCCTCCAATCAATCAAGTGTTGTCGTTTGGAAAAGTTTAGTGGCTTAGAACGATTGGAACAAATACCTTCAAACAAAAATAAAAAATTTAATACGAGATTGAATTTAATTTTAAACACTCCTACCAACTTTTGAAAACTCACGCGAACTATCACTGGATGGCTGGGAGCACAATGTTGCTTGTACTACGACTTAAACAATGGAAAACGATAGCGCAACGTGTCCGCCCTGATGGTAGATTAAATGGTCGTGGTGCCCATAAAAGTGCAATTCCATTGGCGGTACTGTCTGTACACAGGGGGGTGTCTTGAAGGAACGGTTGTGCTTCTTCTGGAAGCGTATAATCTTCGTCATCGTCCGGCAATGTTTCAACAAACTAAAATGTTTTAAAAAGTGAAGAAATTAGTTAGCAACTTATTCATCAAGCCTTGCTTTAACTGCGTGTCGATGCGAAATAGGAGGCGGCGGAACCAAAACAAACTACCATTAAACAAGCCCTTTGTTCGTAGTGTGTTAGCTTCTTATTTTATATGCTCTGTCATCGCCTTCTTAATATAATGGCCGTATTCATAGCTGATCAAAATCTTAGCTGATAGCACAGTTGCAATATAATAATGACGTCATCAATTTTTTTGCTTTTCTTTTCATCATTATCAGCTGAGTACAGTAACATTCCTTTCTACTGCGAAATGTTAAACGTGAATCTCGCCGATCAAAAGTAATTCCGCTGTCGAATTCGCACGCCTAATACATAAATAAATCAAAACATCGGGGAGCAAAGCTCTAAGTGTTTCATTAGTACATTTCCCCAAAAACGCAAAATAATGTGGCAATTTTGATGCCATAGTAGGTAAATGAATTGCCGGCGACTCGTGCGACTTTTAAAAAGTGAACTTAGAATCATGTTCAAGTGCAAATATATGCAGTAAATTTTAATTAGACTCACGCAGCACATATCCAAATAGGATGCAAAAGCATATTTCTCAATCGATTTATTTTACTGGTCGCGAGTGAGTGTTTAATGTGTGCAAAATAAACTGATTACTGCCCAAGTTAATAGGTTTTCTTTATTTGTACAATAAATGATCATTTAAAGTAAACAAAACACAATTCTTTTGCATTTACAGTTTAAAAGATAATGCGTGATAACTTCAGTAGAAATATGTGAGTATATATATTATCAATTTTAATTCAGAAACTTTTAAATCATAACTAAATATAATTTCTATTCTAATTACACAAGTTTAGTAAGCCCTGTTCTGGGCTAAAAAAGTACCTTACTTTGTTTTTACTCAAATCAGGTCCCACCGCCTCCAGCTGGAAGGAAGCTAGATCAGCTTAATTTGAGGCATGTAATTCGTCTATTCTATTCAAATTTCAATGGTGCAGCAAAATTTAACTTAACTTTAAAAGTAGCTGTAAATGTTCTAATTGATGATCACATTGCTTTGGCGTGGGGTGATGTTTTTGTCTACATGGGAATTCAGTTAACGATTCATTTCAGAACACATTGCCTCCAACAAGATAGACTCCGGGCCTGCTTACTTAAATGGGATGGAATTTGGTTCAATCACTAATTATGGTGAAAGGCTCTTGGACTGTGCCGCTGCATATCCATAGTGGTGGACTATAAATGACCCTTTTCAGGGCTCTAAAAAATAAACAAAAGAATAAAAAAGGATCATCCAGTACAATAAGCTACAAATGCCTTGCTTTGTTTTGCGTTGTTTCAGGTCACATCGCTTTCGACTGGATGGAATCTGAATCAGCTTAGTTTGATGGAGGGCATTTCATCTGTTCTTGGGTACGGGCAATCATCAGATAATAAAATAATTATTTTTGTCTATTGACTTTTAGGAAATAATGCAAGCATGGTCGGATTAGAGCTTACTATGTTTATTTTCTAAGATGTATAAAATTAGCAAAAGATTCGCGTCACTTTTGTCGTATTCGTTGGAGGTCTACTGATCGGCTAACTCGTTTCTCTTAGCAAGTCGCCTTCCACATGAAGTTTTGTTGCGAATTCCGGCGTACCAACTTCCTCCCATTCGCAACTTCAAATTGCCGCCGTAACATCTCCATCTTCCTTTGGGCATTTATACCTTTTTCCCTGTTCTTTATTTAATTTTTTTTAAATGTTTCCAATTTCCCTATAATTTTTACCTCCCCATCATCACAATCCTACCCTTTTCCCTTATTTTCAACTAAAATAATATAATATATACTAATAATTTCAATTTTCCCACTAACAACATTCCATTCATTAATTCCCACTAACAAAACTTCATTCGATACCTTTTCCCTAACAACACCTAATTCCTTCCTTCATACTAACTAATTCTATTCACTAGTTCCCACTAACAAATTTTATTTTTTATACTAACGAAAATTAATTCACGTTTCCCTATTAACAAAATTCAATCTCATACCCAAATACATCGTTGAAGTTGCTTATGAGATGAATGGGAGATCGACAATACATGGCACCATTGGCTGCGTCGCGAGTTCTCGACCGGGGGTCTGCTGGAACCCTGGGTTTAAGTTCCCCCGGGCGCAGCGAAGCACTCTTTTTGGGGTATCAATAGTTTCCGTAATGTATATGTGACATCAAGCGTTTCTTTGATGATGCAAATCTCCATATATGCAAATCAATGGATACTATTGGGTTTATCGATACGGGAAAAAAGAAAAAGAAAAGATGGAATCGAAGTGTAATGAACTTCAATTACGTTACCCAAATGCGGCAGCGGCAATTGAAAATGAAAAAGAGATTAAGGAATCGGATTGGATGGAAGTGAAAAATGCGGGATTAAGTTGTTCGATTCCTAGTGGCATTAAATATTAAAAAACCTTGACTGATATAGCCTTTTCAAAGTGCGACACTTGCAAATGTACGAAATGTGTCGTATAATCTTTCCAGGCAATTGTAAAT
Organism: Odontomyia ornata; assembly: GCA_963969285.1. Classification (NCBI taxonomy): domain Eukaryota; kingdom Metazoa; phylum Arthropoda; class Insecta; order Diptera; family Stratiomyidae; genus Odontomyia; species Odontomyia ornata. The sequence goes on along the minus strand of OZ017738.1, from coordinate 229,075,266 downwards.
CGTTTCCTTCGTACTTTTCTTCGGTCAGGGCAAAGAATTTGCTTTGATACACATCGCGCACATTCATTCATTTGCTGCCTTAGAATCGAAAACATTTGATTTGATTTGAACACCCTATCTACAATAAATGCCACTCCAAATAATAGCTTGCCAGCAGGCTTCCCACTTTTGAATGTTGTGTGCGATCTCATATCTTGAATATCACTTCCAGTCCCGTTCGTTTCCTGTATTGCCAGTATGTTAAATTTATATTGACTGGCCTTTTATTAAAGTTCTTTAGCAGCGCTAGGCTAGTTCAGTGATCAGACATTCCAGGATCCAATACTTTTGACTTTTTTTTTGGTTGTGAGCCGTTGCGGAAGATCCAACACATTTCGAGGCTCGGTTGAAGGTTTCGAAACAATGTAGCTTTATCCAGAGATGAGTTAGCCTATCGTCCGACGCCTATTCTGGTGGCATAGCTATTACCTTCAATCCTGTTACAAGGTGCGGAGGATTGCGTCGCCATAGAGGAGGTGTAGGGAGAATTTAGTAGCAGAGCTGCAACTATATTTGCAACTATTGGGATTTTTCTGTATTTAATGAACCATTATTGAACCAGTAAAATCAATTTGCGGCCCGAGTCCATTTACTCCCATTTGTTCATGGAATTTATGATGAGAGATCATGGAAGCTGGGGGTTAAGGAAACAAGGCATTCCTCCATCTTTCGCAACCTGGTTTGGGGCCGCACACACAATTTTTTGATGTGACACATACAAAATAATTACAGATGAGTTTGGTTTCTTGCTGCGTTAATCCGTTCTGAAGGAGAGAACTTCAGAAATTTTGAACAAAATTTCAACTGATGGGTTTGATTCTTGCATAACTCGTAAGAACTTGTTTGGCTTGTTGTCAAGGACGTATTTGATTTCTTCGTTTTTTTTTCTTTACACTGATTCTTTTCCCGTTTATCTCCAAGAGTTTCTAATAATTGAAATCTAGCTTCAATAAAGTTTAAGAATGATGCTAGAGTCGGAATTTCTTTGGGTGATTTAAGGCTTTCTTCAAAGAGCCTGTGAGTTTCACGGCCTACTTTCTTTAAAAGTAGCTGAACGATTAATGGATCCCAGTTGGACGTGTCGATTCCTTGACTTTCGATACCCAATAGTGCTTCATTAACTATATCGTGAAGCTGTTTGATTCCTATTGAAGACTCAGCTGACATACTATTAAATGTCAATACTCTATCAATGAAGGCCGATACAATTGGACGCTTGTTATCATAGCGTTTTTTAAGTATTCCGCAAGCAATATCGTAGTTTTGTTCTGAAATTTGTAGATGTTGAATGAGTCTGCTTGGCTCACCAGAGAGATTAGATTTAAGGTAGAACATTTTTTGAGAGTTAGACATTGGTTGTTGATGAATCAAATTTGTAAACAGATCATAAAACTGTTGCCACTTGGCATAATCTCCCATGAAAGTGGGGATCGTTATTTTCGGAAGTCGGACCATACTTTGGGAGGACGTATTTTGATGAGAGCTGGCATGGTTTTCAGGAGATGGACTACTTAATTCTAACAATTTGATGGCAATATCATGATATTTTCCCTGCAGATCTGAATATTGGTTATTATCGTAAAGGGCCGTATCTTCTGCCAGAAGCTTGTAATGGTTAGTAGTTATTAATTGCCAACAGTTGGATATGTTGGAGGAATGTTGCATATAAAATGCTTTTGAACGAGGAGTTTTCAAAAAGTCTTCTAGGGCTTCTAGACAGTTTCCAAGGGAGCTCATCATAGATTCTTGAGTTCTAATTTTCCTCTGCACATAATCATTGTGTGTTGATCCCATTTCGTCAGCAGAAGTGGAGTTTTTAATTTGATGCTCAAGTTCAGCCTTGAGCTCTGAGTATGCATCCCGTACACCCCTGAAGAAATCTTCTTCAAAATAAGGGTGGCTGGGATTCATATCTTCAAACTTTGATAATTCTGAATGGTGTCCACTGAAATCGGCCCACTCAGATTCCAATAAATCAAGTTGCGTTTGTAAATATCGCAACGTTCTTCTCGTAGTGGAAGTTTTGCTATAGTTTTCTTGCCTTTTCTCTATGGCTTTTCCCAATTTTGACTGAGTTTTAAATAACTTATCCATGATAATCTAGTTTTATAGTTCTGCCAACACAGATGACGTTGTTTTGACCAAAAAAAGGGGGAGGGTGGGGGGTAGAGATGAGCAACGCAAAACGTGTTCTTATATATACATATATATCTGAGAAAATTAAATCTAATAATAATTAGTTCAATAACTTGCGTGTGAAACCGTTGTTAAACTTCCTGTTGTTCATCGACGGGAAGATCCTGATCCCTCGTGGTGTTGAAGAGAGTTGCAAATATCGTTGGCTTCCTTCCTGGTGCTCACCTGAGCGAGTTAAAGATATCGTTGGCTTCCTTCCTGGTGCTCACCTGAGCGTCGTCGGAAGGTGCAATCCCCCGTGGCGCTGAAGCAAGTTGCAGATATCGTTGGCTTCCTTCCTGGTGCTCACCTGAGCGTCGTCGGAAGGTGCAATCCCTCGTGGCGCTGAAGCGAGTTGCAGGTATCGTTGGCTTCCTTCCTGGTGCTCACCTGAGCGTCGTCGGAAGGTGCAATCCCTCGTGGCGTTGAAACCAGATGCAGATATCGTTGGCTTCCTTCCTGGTGCTCACCTGAGCGTCGTCGGAAGGTGCAATCCCTCGTGGCGTAGAAACCAGATGTAGATATCGTTGGCTTCCTTCCTGGTGCTCACCTGAGCGTCGTCGGAAGGTGCAATCGCTCGTGGTGTTGAAGCGAGTTGCAAATATCGTTGGCTTCCTTCCTGCTGGTATCGTTGGCTTCCTTCCTGGTGCTCACCTGAGCGTCGTCGGAAGGTGCAATCCCTCGTGGCGTTGAAGCGAGTTGCAAATATCGTTGGTTTCCTTCCTGGTGCTCACCTGAGCATCGTCGGAAGGTGCAATCCCTCGTGGTGTTGAAACCATATGCAGATATCGTTGGCTTCCTTCCTGGTGCTCACCTGAGCGTCGTTGGAAGGTGCAATCCCTCGTGGCGCTGAAGCGAGATGCAGATATCGACCAACTCAAAGTTCACCCTGTGGACTTGAGCTCGACTATTACAACGCTAGGATAATAGAGCACCCTAGTGCAGCCTCACACTAGGTCCTGATTATGGCTTTGACATGCTCTTGGGTCGGGGTCACCAAAATGAGTACAAACTCGTTTGCTGTACTTTGAATACTGAATTTTATTTTAATACAAGTGACTTTATATACATAATTTATGCTCTCATAGCTAATTTAGACTAATCGTGGGAACGTACAAGAATGTATGAAATGTGGTGAGAACCAACATTGTTTTGGCTAGACTATCGTGTGACATTAATTTTACGTTCGGAATTTATGAGAACATGAAGATGTACGTTTTATGTTACAGCTATGAGTTCTATGAGGTAAATTGGAAGTAGAATAATAAAGCTAGGATTTTAATTACAGATATGGAATGTGGGAAACTTGAAATGCAATTTGAATAGTAAACAATTCCATCAAGTTGATATTTCCTGCAAGCGTCGACTATAAGTTTGTTTGCAGTGTCCATTTTCTTAGGATAAAAATCTGGTGAAATCGTTAATCGGTCAAGTAAAACTGAAATCATATAGACATGTTAAATTTGGATAGAATTTATTTATAAGAGGGTTTCTCACTTTTCAACCGCTTTCATCCAACCCGCATCAACATTGTGCGTTCCGTGAATTTCCTAGCTATTGGTCCCATTGCGACGTATTTGGAGCCAAACTGGTGAAATTATGTCGAATTTTCCAGCCTAAATTTCCGCCACATTGTTACCATGATTGTTCCATTGCAATGAAAGTAAGGAAAAACAAAGGAACGCCAAGAGAACAAAGGCTGACTTTGATTTAGCCTTAACTTAATACTATACGCCTCTTTTAACCTTTTTGAGGCTGAAATCAATAATTTTGTGTCGTGTTTGTATGACAAAGGAGGGAATGGAATAAGTGCAAAACGTCTTGATTCCAACCAGTGTACGGTTGTTGTATAGATTGCCACAGCTTCTTCGGGTAATATATATGGGCTATCCTTCAGATAATGATGTTGCCTTTCTTGTTCGGCCTTCAAATACAAACGAGTAAAGTGGCCCAAAATTTTCTTGCACACTTTCTTATCAACGGTGGCACCACGGCAAATTCTCTTTCGATTATAATGTGCTGTGTTTGTCCACCAGTCAGCTTTCATTTTAACATATCTGAGAATCATATTTTCTATAGGGGTAAGTAATCCAAGAACTTTCCAGGAATTATTAGCTTTCCAACATCCCCACGCTTCTGATAAATGCTATAATACTGTACGCGCCTTATTTTGTTTCCTTCGGGCATCCTGTCAACAATGTCATGCATGTTATTAAACTCTTTGTTTCATTACGGTTTTAGCGACTTCCTTTGGATGCCAACCTTGGAACTGGGAAAAGGAAATTACCAAGCCATTGCTCCAAAAGAAACGTGATTCCACGCATAAAGAATAGCCAAAGTCTGAATCCGGGTGCCCAGAATCCACATCCGAGACCCTTACCAATGTTTAAGATCCTTACACATTCGTATTTGCCGCATGAGTTTGTACTTGGAACGATACATTCCAGTAAGCTGATCAACTTGAGCGAAAATATATTGCAGACCATCCACCAATTGAAAAGCGTCCACATTGTTTAATCGAAACTGCACGTGTGAATCGATTATTAATTTGGTAAGACGCAAAATTTCACGATATAAATGAAACGCTGTGATAAAATTGAATTTTTTCAATATCTCATAGTTTATTTTCTTTCGTATTATTTATACTTTGCATCCCAAAATTCAAAATTTTATGCTTCATCCTCTTGAAATCAAACGAATTATCTAATTGGTGGCATATTTCTGTCTACCATTTCCAAAACGAAATTTCTTTCTGTCTTTCGTTGTCAGCGTTTTTACAGACTTCAAATTCAAGTTGTAGTCTTAATGAAGATAGTTTAGATTTTTTCGATGGATTAATAGGCTCAGCATGTTACATCCTTGCCGGCAAACTTTTGATTCCGCCTCCAATCAATCAAGTGTTGTCGTTTGGAAAAGTTTAGTGGCTTAGAACGATTGGAACAAATACCTTCAAACAAAAATAAAAAATTTAATACGAGATTGAATTTAATTTTAAACACTCCTACCAACTTTTGAAAACTCACGCGAACTATCACTGGATGGCTGGGAGCACAATGTTGCTTGTACTACGACTTAAACAATGGAAAACGATAGCGCAACGTGTCCGCCCTGATGGTAGATTAAATGGTCGTGGTGCCCATAAAAGTGCAATTCCATTGGCGGTACTGTCTGTACACAGGGGGGTGTCTTGAAGGAACGGTTGTGCTTCTTCTGGAAGCGTATAATCTTCGTCATCGTCCGGCAATTGTAGTGAATAATAGATTTTCATATGTCCGTGAAGGACCGCAGCGATGTTCTGCTGCCTCGGCAGAGGAAGATGTTGGTTCCTGCCGAGAATGCCCTCGTCCGGAGACGCGTGAATGCGCTGGCAGGCTAGCATTGCGGTGTCGTGGGGCGGGTTCGTTTCCCCGGCACGAGGACTCACTACAAAACATTTCGCATTCACGAATTGCTTGCAGAGTTCGAGAGGACGACCGAAGTCGCAAATCAGTAAATAACCTCCACGAAGGAATTACGACTTGTTGCGAGAACAAGTGCAACCTGACAAGAAAGACTAATTTGGGGTTGAGCTCGTCTTTACCCAAATACATTCAGGGCCCACAAATGAAAGAGGGGCAACCGGGTGGTGGTGGAGCCCCTTCATGCCCACCCAACCGGAATAAATCCAATGTTAAATCGTTGAAGTGGCCAGGTATTCCTCTTCTGAGTGGACAACTCATACAACTTGAATTATATGAGCTTTCCCATCAGAAGGGGAGTACCCCGGTGACCAATTTATGTCATAGAATTATACAATTGAATTGCATAACTCTATGCCATAAAAAGGCACTTGGCTTGGGCCACTCAACCCATTAAGTCTCCTGAAACAGAAAAATTTTTAAGTACCCGGTGGCTGGCTCATATTTTGGGGTGGAAGCCTGCCACCGTACCGGGTCCTATACCCGATTGGAAAAGACCGGAAGGGAAAGACCGATTTTTACCGTTTAATTCATCATTTTATTTAATTTCATTGATTTCTCGTAAATACAAAGCAAAGAAATCAAAATAGTTCAACAAAAATTATTCAGTGTATATATTAAAACATTTTTTAATATTGATATAATTAGTATTTGCAGTATATATTAAAGATTACCCCACTTAATTGAATAAATTGAATAAAAAGAAACAATTGGTATATATAAAAAAAATGAAACAATTGGTATATATAAAAAATGAAACAATTGGTATATATGTAAAAATGAAACAATTGGTATATATGTAAAAATGAAACAATAGGGGAACTTACCCAACCTTTTCCGACGACGAGCGCTCGTTGACGAGGTGAGTAAGTCCTGTAAAGTTATAATACTGCATAGCAAATTAGTTAAAAGCACTCGCGATATTTCTGGAATATTTTCGTTGTCAACTTTTCTTCTTCTTTTTTTTTTTTTTTTCTTTTGGTAAATGCTAAAACGCACACGTGATAACGAGATTCATGCAAATTAAAACGTTTTTCTTTAGAATTTCCTTTTCGGCTTCTTGGTTGAATTCGTGAAAAATTCAGCACGAAACACATTAAAACTTTCTGGCGCGCATGGATCAGTACAAGTGACGCGCGATAAAAAAAATGTTTAAATCCGGGCTTTGAGTTTCTTCGCTAGAATATTTTCCCCCTCTCTTGCAGCACAGTCCCAACAAATTTACTTCCACGAGCAGGCAAAACTGAAACTGTTTTCGTTTTGGCTTTCCCGTTATCTTGACGAATAACTTCCCTTTGTTGTCTGCTGACGACCGAAAATTTGTAACAGTTGAGATCAAACAAACTAAAATTTCACGTCCCGCAATCTTGCACTGAGCACTATTTGTCGGGTGGAAATAAATAACTAAAACGGATAGAAATAACTAATCCTCGTTAGTTTTTTCCGGTAATAAAATTATTCCCAGAGTTTCGTCCGCGATGACGTGTTTCCACAAGACAGTCCGTGATATTCACGAGAAATGATCCACGCGAATTTCCTGCTTTCCCGGCGCACACAACACTATCTTGCACTTGAGCAGTTTTCCGCGCGAGCAGGAAAACCCAAGGCCGACTAGCAATCTCCAATTTTACTTTCGTACGTCACTTGCGCACAACGAGCGCCAAGTTTTTCTTTTTCCGCTGCTGAACAACAACGTTCGTTTTTGTTGTACGGAAGATGCAAACACGCTTTTCTTTGTCGCGCACACGCTTCAGCAGCAACGCACCACCAACTTTTCCGCGATCGCCAACACCTCGCAGAAGCAGCACGAAGAACCGCAAAGAAAACTCTCCATTTTCAAAGCATAAATCAATTGCGGATTTTTCTTTTTCACTTGACACTCATTTATTCACATTCAAATCAATTTTCCCGTTCCAAAAACATTTACGGTCTTTCCGTCATTCAACCAACGCAAACCCCACAACAATTTTATCTTCTTCCACTTATTGCATCCAAATGCCAAATTCCCGAGCACTTTTTCTTGGAAACCGTAATGAACACCACCGCTCTTGTACTATTTTCACCCACGATAACTTTCCGATTTCCTAACATATGCATTCGCATAGGCAATCATTAACGCGTATTTGGTAATTTCGATATTAACACCCTACGACATGATAAGTTTCTTTCCGCATCCGACGTGACCGCCGTGAAAATCCATCACCGACTCCCTACAATCCCCGTAATTCCACTTGACTTTTCGAAATGCCATTTCTATAGCGGGATCGCTACTCAAACCGCTTTAAAGGGATTATTACAAAACAACACCAAGATGTAACTCCGGAGCATGCGATGGAGCGATGACACGCCGGAGTAAGCGTAACTGAGATGACGTTATGTCTATGTGCATATTTCGTTTTTCGTCACACAATACTGCTAATACAAATGCAAGATCCCGAACGATATTGGCGATGGCTTGGATGAAAAACTCAAGCATGCAACGCAAAATAAAATCAATCAGAACAAATCACTTCACCGTCCAACGTAATTCGGAACTCGTATTCAATCGAAAACGAGCGAAACACTCCCCATCTCCATCCAATTCCTCGTTTGTGAGACGAAGCATAAGACTCGACTTGCCGGCGCCACTCTCCCCGATAATTCCAATGTTGTTATGTAGTTATCACCCATTTTCATGATTTACGACGCAATAGCATGCAAATTTCGCAAGCACAATTTAATATTCTCCACACTCAAGCAACTACGACACTTTATGGGCAAGTAGAACAATACGAACCCATTCAGAAAGGGGGAAATCACACAATTGAAGGTTTTTTTGTTGCTATCAAATGTACTTTTTCCTTATCAGTTGTAGTTTATGACGGCGGTATTTGCAATTTCCCTTTTCACTGTCTTTTGTAGGTTCAATTAAGTTATCAATTGAAGGCAATTTGTCGTTTATGATAATTAGGCGTAATTAGGTGGGAAAATCGGAAGAATTAGACAAATTTTAAGGGGTTTAAATGATACAATGATTTTAGCGTTCATATAATTAACAGGTTAAATGATACAATGATTTTAGCATTCATAATTAACAGGTTAAATGATACAATGATTTTAGCATTCATAATTAACAGGGGTTAACCGTTTCGTTCTAAGCATTTGCATACCGCGTTACACCGCAATTCGTTAAATTATCTTCAAAAGATATTGTAATAAGATACTACACATTAGAAATTTTTTTAAACATTTTTAGAATTTTGTTTCCCGGGTGTTAAGTACAAAGGAAATTTTTCCACTTATTATTCCTGCGAAAAAAAAAACGAGTGTTGCGATGGGGAAGGTGACTGAATCGACTGAATCCTTATTAAATTGCGTTCGTGCTGTGTGCCTGTGTCAGCGCTGCTTTTAGAGCCATAGTTCTTAGATTACTACAGGGCAGCTAATTTTCTCGTGATCCCAAGGCAATGCGGATTACGAAAAAGGAGCTGAAGGATCTTTCTGTGTCTCACGGGTTGCCTTCGGCGTCGGGACTAGAGATGACGAACAATAAAAGAACACAATTAACAGACGGACGGACTGACTTATGTCTATGTTTGCCTGGAAGTATACAATCTTTGCGCGTTTTTGAAAATATATGCGGACGGACAAACAGACGTGCCCAATTATCTATCGGCGCAGGTCTTTCGCGTGGTATATCCCCACTTCTTTTCCCGATGGATCCGTTATCAAGTAACGGTTAGGTCCCATTACCTTCTTTATGCGGCTTTTCAGGAATCGCCTATCCAGCTTGGCGTTGTAATGCCCCGCGGCGTCACTTTGGCGGAAATTTCGCCGGAAAACTTCATCTCCTTCTTTGAAATTAGCAGATCGTGACCGGAGATTGTACTGCGCTTCATTTGCACTACCTGCGGCCTTAATCTTCCGTCCGATCTGTTGGCGGAGGTCTCCTAAACGTTCGTGGGGCTCCAGCGCAACGACCGGGTCTCCCAAACACTTTAATTGCCGTAACAGTCGGTATGATTTACCGTGGCAAATCATGTGCTGTCCAAAGGCGGCAAAGTAAGGGGCGACACCGGTGACGGAATGATACGAGGATCGCAGGGCGCATGTGATGGCAGACAATCGCCGATCCCAATCCTTTTGAGATGGGTGGACGTAGGAACGGATCGCGGCCAATAGGGTGCGGTTCAACCGTTCTGACGCGTTGGACTGAGGAGAGTATATGGGCGTCAGTTGGTGTTCAATGCCATACTGCTCAAGTAGGCTCTTAAACTGCCGAGACCGGAACTGTACTCCATTATCTGAGTACACACTCTCTGGAACTCCGAACACATGGAATACCCGGTTCTCTAAGAATTTCACGATCGATGGAGTTGTGAATTTACGGATAGGTTCCACCATTGGGAATTTTGAGAGCTGATCTAGAACGACTATAGCTCCGATGTGTCCCATGGAAGACCGAGGATATGGACCGAGTAGATCGATGTATAGACGCTGGAACACGCGTTCTGGGACGTTGAGTTGACCCATAGGAGGTCGAAGAGGCTGGTTGGGCGCTTTGGTGCCTTTACAGGTCTCACAGGCGCTCACGTAGTCTTTGACCTGGGATGCCATTTTAGGCCAAAAGAAGTATTTTTTTAGTCGCCGTAGTGTTCGACCGTAACCTCCGTGGGCACTTAACGGATGATCATGTGCGCGGAGGATCAGCTGTTGTGTCATTTCCTCCGGTACCCAGAGTTTCCAAGACTCTTCTTCCTGCCATGGATCACCAGTGGCGTATTCGTTTCGTCTATACACATAGCCGTCTATTACCTTCAAGTCAGGCAGCTGTGTCTGTTGGGTCGCTATGGTTTGCCTCAACTCTTTGTAGCTATCTGATTCGAAATGTGGGCTGTCCAAATCTATTTCGATGGGGTCCTCGTCATTTATTGTTATTTCGGCTCCCTCTGGGGAAAACATCCGTGAGAGAGTGTCGGGTACGATGTTCTGGGTTCCTTTCCGATGTTTGATGGAGAACTTGAACCCTTGCAGTTTAAGAGCCCATCTGGCTAGGCGTCCACTTAAATCTGCCTGGTTCATCAACCATTGTAGTGACGCGTGGTCCGTGATGATCTCGAATAGGTGGCCCTCGATATAAGCTCGGAATTTCTTCACAGCCATTACCGCTGCCAAACATTCTTGCTCGGAAACAGTATAGTTCCTTTGGGCCGAATTCAGCTTATTGGACATGAAGGCGATGGGAGCTTCCTCTCCTTCATCGGTCAATTGCACCAGCACGGCTCCTACTCCATGTTGACTTGCGTCACAATGAATGGAGAAGGGCTTCGTGAAGTCGGGGCTGTGCAAGACAGGAGCTGATGTGAGGGCTTGTTTAAGCTCTTCAAATGCCTTTCGGCTGAGTTCGGTCCAAACGAACTTCCCTTTCCGCAACATGTCTGACAGGGGCGCTGAAACTGTTGCATAATTCCGAACAAACCTTCGGTACCAACCGCACACACCAAGGAAACGTCGTAGCTGCTTCACAGTTTTTGGTAAGGGGAACTCATCAATCGCACGAGTTTTGTCTGGATCCGTTTTGATAGTGCCATGTCCTATGACATGGCCTAAGTATCGGACTTCTTTCATGACAAACTTACTTTTCTGTACGTTGATGGTGAGTCCCGCCTTACTGATGTGCAGGGCTACTTCTTGTAGAAGTAGGAGGTGTTGATCGAACGTTTCCGTGATGAGTAAAAGATCATCGAGGTACACGAACACTTGGTGTTTTAGGTGAGGTGGGATGACCTTGTCCATCAACCGAGTCATCGTTTGCGGCGCGTTACACAGGCCAAAGGGCATTGTGACGAACTGATATAATGGTCGTCCAGGCACTGTGAAGGCGGTCTTGTCCCTCGAGCCCTCATCGAGTGGAATTTGCCAGAAGGCGTCTTTTAGGTCGAGACTGGTGATATAATTGGCTTTCGGCAGTCTCCCTAGTATTCCATCGATGAGTGGAAGAGGGTACGCGTCCTTGATGGTAACCGCATTTACCTTACGGGCATCAAGACAGAGGCGGACTTTACCTGGCTTTACAACCAAGGTTACCGGTGAGGACCAGGCACTTTGGGACTCTTCTATGACCCCCAACTCGAGCATCCTATCTAATTCCGCATACACCAATTTCTCCATGGCTGGCGAGATGGCGTAGTGTCTCTGTTTAATCGGTTTACTATCGCCAACGTCGATGGCGTGTGAGACTAGGGTGGTGCGGCCAAGGCCTTGGGTAGCGTAAGATGGGAAAGCAGCAATGGATGCTTCCAGGCGTTGCCGTTGGTTGGGCGTCAGGTCATGCCTATCGGGAGTAGAAGTGATTTCGTTGACATTTCTGGTTTTTAAAGACAAATCGGTGAATAAATCGGAGGCCAGTCCAAAGCGAAGGACGAAATCGACACCAAGGTATACGTTCTGAGTCAAAGACGGGATAATGTAGAAGGTAATATCCTTCGTCTGACCCCTGAACGTCACGGGTGTTGTTAGTTTACCTCGTATAGGGTGTTTGGTGCCATCAGCTGTACTGATTTCAGTGCGCCAGGATTTAATCAAGTTCGGGTATTCTTGGAGCACTTTCGAGCCAAAGCTCGAGGCAAGACAACTGATACTGGCACCCGTGTCGATCAATGCAAACACGGTCTCGCCCAACACTTTAATTGGATGATAAGGTCTGATCTCATTCTCAGCAACCTCCGAGATGTTACAAGAGTTTACGGTTTGACGGCAGGTGCGCACTCTCTTGCGGAAATTCCGCCAACGACGGGTTGACCATTTTGTCGTGCACGAACGGGAAGTGACGACTTCGGAAGCAAATATTCGCTCTCGAGCCACCCGATATTCCTGCAGTCTAACATGATAAGGTTTTAGCGTGCGTACTTGAGGCTGCCGCGGTTCTTCTGGCAGTGACTGCGATGGTCGTTTTAATATTGTCGTTGGTGAGGTCTCCGGAAGAGAGTGAACATCCGCAGTCGTAATGGTTATGGCTGGTGGGTTAACGTCAGGTTGGTTGGGGTGAGCCGCTGACTGAGGAGCTACTGCTGGGGTTTCGAGTACCGCTGAGGTGGTCGGGTACTCTTTTGGCCGTTTTTTCGTGCGGCACATTCAGAACAGTCCGGGAAGTAAGTGTCCGGCTTGCCGCAACCGTAGCAGAAAACCTTACGTTCTGCGCGGCATGAAATGAACCGGTGTCCGGTTTGGTGACAATTCCAGCAGGTCGTAAGACTTCCCACCGCCGCTACAGCAAGCTGGTCTGGGTCCAAATCATCCTCCAGATCTAGGGTGGTATAATCTGGGGCCAATTCCGCGATTCCTCGTCGAGGACCCGTCCTGGTTAGTAAGTATGGCCGGTCCCGTAGGTCTTCCTCAAACCCTTCTATACGACGCACATTTCTCAGCAGGGCCTCCATACTCTGTGGATCGGAGTTCACGATATGCCGACGAATCTCCGGTCTTAGATTGCGCTTTAGCAGGCGAAGAATTTGGGTAGAAGACAATGGCTCTGACAGCTGGTCATTCAACCGAAGGATATCGGCTCGATATTTATGGAAGGACTCGTCCGGACGCTGCCATCTAGCATTCATCTTATCCAGGACTAATTCGTCCATGTCGACCGTAGGGTATTCCATGCGGAGTACCTCCTTCAGCCGTGACCAGCGTATGGATGGTGGAGCTGAATGTATCCTCCAATATGTCTCCAGGGCTGCTCCCCTAAGCAGCATTGGCAGGTATCCTGCGAGCGCTGTGCGGTCTCCTGCTAGCATCTGCTCAATGAGTGACTCCACCCGACTTATGAAAACCTCCACCGTTATCGTATTGGGTTCCCCACTGAAATGTAGATTCCATCCCTGGATGATGCTGGGGATCTGTGTCGGCTTCAGCCGATACATGTCGTGTGGATGGAAGCGTTGGTCCGGCGGAATCACGGGAGCCTGATTTGGTGGCGGTGCTTGGCTCAATCGGGGCCGGTAAACTGGAGCCAACGGATTCATGGCTGTACCTGGCCGGATCCGTTCGGGATCACGCCGCGAGTCTACTGGGAAGTCCCACGGATTTGGGTCCGAATCCCACATAGGAGGAGTTCTTGGCCGGGATGGTGCGGGGTTCTCTCTCTGGCTCTCTAGAGAGGCGAGCCGGGTGGACATGTCCTGTACGAGCGCCATTAGATCTCGTAGAACTGTGGCTTCCACAGCCACCGGTGGACTCGCTTCTTCTGCAGGCGGAACTGCTTCAGCCCTGTAGTCATCGTCTCGTGCACTCCTTGTAGTGGATGGAAGGGGTCCGCTTTTGGGGACAGCTCCACTTGTACTGGAGGACTGAGGTCGTTCTGTTGCTGGCTGTGCGATTTCCAAAGGCTGTCGACAGAGCGGGCACGTGGATGAAGTTTGCCGCAGTTGTGCCAAACACAGCTGATGTAGCCTGTGTCCGCACTGCAACCTCTGGCTTGTAGTTTCGTCCATGTCCTCGTGACAGATGGAACACAATAGAGCTGGTCCGGCATCCGACCGCAACTTTCTCCTTTCGGGAGTTCTTTTGGTGGGCATGCTAAAAGAAATTTAAATTGCTAACTAAAAACCTAAATAAATATATATATATAAATAATGAAAATGTGAAAAAAATGATGCAAAATTTATAATTTGTAAGTGGCCGTCAGTGGCGAACTATAGTCGAACCTCACAAAAAGAATGTATGATAAAGTTTCAAAAAAAGTTTTAAGTTATCAAAAAAAAATAATCGGTCTTTCCTTTCCGTCCTTCCTCCCAAGTATGGACACCATGGCACAATCCTTCTAAAACGTTTCAGGGACACTCTCTTGTGGCACCATGAAAATCAGGGTTCCGAAGTGATCCCTCATTAGCAAACTTCTCAAGTTACAGCTTGTCAGCCCAGGGTGGGATTCTAATCCACAAGCAGCGCGTGTCTTGTCATGGATAGTCATGGATTAGCTAATCAGCCAATCACATGAAATCAAAATCCATGTAATTTAAGACACTTAGGCACCGCTGGTTTGGGGGAGCGGATCAGAATCCTCCGCAAAATAGATGTTGGGATAATAACCTCCGAACACAAAAAGGGACTCTAATATAATTTGGCCTTACTAGTTATACAATGGTGGTAAACCACCAAGGTATAAATCAAAAGAAGGACCAAACGATATTGATGTCCGAAGACAACACACGTTCGGAAGTTACTCGGCTGCTGGGGCACGATTAGTGCAAAAACCCTCGGGAGTTATCTACCCGCCAAAATTTCTAACACCTTGTGGGGACACCTAGAGACGATGGACTGTCTCGTGCTCACGACTGATGATACAGCCGGGCTTTTCGGGCCCCACGTTGGGCGCCATTTGTAGTGAATAATAGATTTTCATATGTCCGTGAAGGACCGCAGCGATGTTCTGCTGCCTCGGCAGAGGAAGATGTTGGTTCCTGCCGAGAATGCCCTCGTCCGGAGACGCGTGAATGCGCTGGCAGGCTAGCATTGCGGTGTCGTGGGGCGGGTTCGTTTCCCCGGCACGAGGACTCACTACAAAACATTTCGCATTCACGAATTGCTTGCAGAGTTCGAGAGGACGACCGAAGTCGCAAATCAGTAAATAACCTCCACGAAGGAATTACGACTTGTTGCGAGAACAAGTGCAACCTGACAAGAAAGACTAATTTGGGGTTGAGCTCGTCTTTACCCAAATACATTCAGGGCCCACAAATGAAAGAGGGGCAACCGGGTGGTGGTGGAGCCCCTTCATGCCCACCCAACCGGAATAAATCCAATGTTAAATCGTTGAAGTGGCCAGGTATTCCTCTTCTGAGTGGACAACTCATACAACTTGAATTATATGAGCTTTCCCATCAGAAGGGGAGTACCCCGGTGACCAATTTATGTCATAGAATTATACAATTGAATTGCATAACTCTATGCCATAAAAAGGCACTTGGCTTGGGCCACTCAACCCATTAAGTCTCCTGAAACAGAAAAATTTTTAAGTACCCGGTGGCTGGCTCATATTTTGGGGTGGAAGCCTGCCACCGTACCGGGTCCTATACCCGATTGGAAAAGACCGGAAGGGAAAGACCGATTTTTACCGTTTAATTCATCATTTTATTTAATTTCATTGATTTCTCGTAAATACAAAGCAAAGAAATCAAAATAGTTCAACAAAAATTATTCAGTGTATATATTAAAACATTTTTTAATATTGATATAATTAGTATTTGCAGTATATATTAAAGATTACCCCACTTAATTGAATAAATTGAATAAAAAGAAACAATTGGTATATATAAAAAAAATGAAACAATTGGTATATATAAAAAATGAAACAATTGGTATATATGTAAAAATGAAACAATTGGTATATATGTAAAAATGAAACAATAGGGGAACTTACCCAACCTTTTCCGACGACGAGCGCTCGTTGACGAGGTGAGTAAGTCCTGTAAAGTTATAATACTGCATAGCAAATTAGTTAAAAGCACTCGCGATATTTCTGGAATATTTTCGTTGTCAACTTTTCTTCTTCTTTTTTTTTTTTTTTTCTTTTGGTAAATGCTAAAACGCACACGTGATAACGAGATTCATGCAAATTAAAACGTTTTTCTTTAGAATTTCCTTTTCGGCTTCTTGGTTGAATTCGTGAAAAATTCAGCACGAAACACATTAAAACTTTCTGGCGCGCATGGATCAGTACAAGTGACGCGCGATAAAAAAAATGTTTAAATCCGGGCTTTGAGTTTCTTCGCTAGAATATTTTCCCCCTCTCTTGCAGCACAGTCCCAACAAATTTACTTCCACGAGCAGGCAAAACTGAAACTGTTTTCGTTTTGGCTTTCCCGTTATCTTGACGAATAACTTCCCTTTGTTGTCTGCTGACGACCGAAAATTTGTAACAGTTGAGATCAAACAAACTAAAATTTCACGTCCCGCAATCTTGCACTGAGCACTATTTGTCGGGTGGAAATAAATAACTAAAACGGATAGAAATAACTAATCCTCGTTAGTTTTTTCCGGTAATAAAATTATTCCCAGAGTTTCGTCCGCGATGACGTGTTTCCACAAGACAGTCCGTGATATTCACGAGAAATGATCCACGCGAATTTCCTGCTTTCCCGGCGCACACAACACTATCTTGCACTTGAGCAGTTTTCCGCGCGAGCAGGAAAACCCAAGGCCGACTAGCAATCTCCAATTTTACTTTCGTACGTCACTTGCGCACAACGAGCGCCAAGTTTTTCTTTTTCCGCTGCTGAACAACAACGTTCGTTTTTGTTGTACGGAAGATGCAAACACGCTTTTCTTTGTCGCGCACACGCTTCAGCAGCAACGCACCACCAACTTTTCCGCGATCGCCAACACCTCGCAGAAGCAGCACGAAGAACCGCAAAGAAAACTCTCCATTTTCAAAGCATAAATCAATTGCGGATTTTTCTTTTTCACTTGACACTCATTTATTCACATTCAAATCAATTTTCCCGTTCCAAAAACATTTACGGTCTTTCCGTCATTCAACCAACGCAAACCCCACAACAATTTTATCTTCTTCCACTTATTGCATCCAAATGCCAAATTCCCGAGCACTTTTTCTTGGAAACCGTAATGAACACCACCGCTCTTGTACTATTTTCACCCACGATAACTTTCCGATTTCCTAACATATGCATTCGCATAGGCAATCATTAACGCGTATTTGGTAATTTCGATATTAACACCCTACGACATGATAAGTTTCTTTCCGCATCCGACGTGACCGCCGTGAAAATCCATCACCGACTCCCTACAATCCCCGTAATTCCACTTGACTTTTCGAAATGCCATTTCTATAGCGGGATCGCTACTCAAACCGCTTTAAAGGGATTATTACAAAACAACACCAAGATGTAACTCCGGAGCATGCGATGGAGCGATGACACGCCGGAGTAAGCGTAACTGAGATGACGTTATGTCTATGTGCATATTTCGTTTTTCGTCACACAATACTGCTAATACAAATGCAAGATCCCGAACGATATTGGCGATGGCTTGGATGAAAAACTCAAGCATGCAACGCAAAATAAAATCAATCAGAACAAATCACTTCACCGTCCAACGTAATTCGGAACTCGTATTCAATCGAAAACGAGCGAAACACTCCCCATCTCCATCCAATTCCTCGTTTGTGAGACGAAGCATAAGACTCGACTTGCCGGCGCCACTCTCCCCGATAATTCCAATGTTGTTATGTAGTTATCACCCATTTTCATGATTTACGACGCAATAGCATGCAAATTTCGCAAGCACAATTTAATATTCTCCACACTCAAGCAACTACGACACTTTATGGGCAAGTAGAACAATACGAACCCATTCAGAAAGGGGGAAATCACACAATTGAAGGTTTTTTTGTTGCTATCAAATGTACTTTTTCCTTATCAGTTGTAGTTTATGACGGCGGTATTTGCAATTTCCCTTTTCACTGTCTTTTGTAGGTTCAATTAAGTTATCAATTGAAGGCAATTTGTCGTTTATGATAATTAGGCGTAATTAGGTGGGAAAATCGGAAGAATTAGACAAATTTTAAGGGGTTTAAATGATACAATGATTTTAGCGTTCATATAATTAACAGGTTAAATGATACAATGATTTTAGCATTCATAATTAACAGGATACAATGATTTTAGCATTCATAATTAACAGGGGTTAACCGTTTCGTTCTAAGCATTTGCATACCGCGTTACACCGCAATTCGTTAAATTATCTTCAAAAGATATTGTAATAAGATACTACACATTAGAAATTTTTTTAAACATTTTTAGAATTTTGTTTCCCGGGTGTTAAGTACAAAGGAAATTTTTCCACTTATTATTCCTGCGAAAAAAAAAACGAGTGTTGCGATGGGGAAGGTGACTGAATCGACTGAATCCTTATTAAATTGCGTTCGTGCTGTGTGCCTGTGTCAGCGCTGCTTTTAGAGCCATAGTTCTTAGATTACTACACAATGTTTCAACAAACTAAAATGTTTTAAAAAGTGAAGAAATTAGTTAGCAACTTATTCATCAAGCCTTGCTTTAACTGCGTGTCGATGCGAAATAGGAGGCGGCGGAACCAAAACAAACTACCATTAAACAAGCCCTTTGTTCGTAGTGTGTTAGCTTCTTATTTTATATGCTCTGTCATCGCCTTCTTAATATAATGGCCGTATTCATAGCTGATCAAAATCTTAGCTGATAGCACAGTTGCAATATAATAATGACGTCATCAATTTTTTTGCTTTTCTTTTCATCATTATCAGCTGAGTACAGTAACATTCCTTTCTACTGCGAAATGTTAAACGTGAATCTCGCCGATCAAAAGTAATTCCGCTGTCGAATTCGCACGCCTAATACATAAATAAATCAAAACATCGGGGAGCAAAGCTCTAAGTGTTTCATTAGTACATTTCCCCAAAAACGCAAAATAATGTGGCAATTTTGATGCCATAGTAGGTAAATGAATTGCCGGCGACTCGTGCGACTTTTAAAAAGTGAACTTAGAATCATGTTCAAGTGCAAATATATGCAGTAAATTTTAATTAGACTCACGCAGCACATATCCAAATAGGATGCAAAAGCATATTTCTCAATCGATTTATTTTACTGGTCGCGAGTGAGTGTTTAATGTGTGCAAAATAAACTGATTACTACCCAAGTTAATAGGTTTTCTTTATTTGTACAATAAATGATCATTTAAAGTAAACAAAACACAATTCTTTTGCATTTACAGTTTAAAAGATAATGCGTGATAACTTCAGTAGAAATATGTGAGTATATATATTATCAATTTTAATTCAGAAACTTTTAAATCATAACTAAATATAATTTCTATTCTAATTACACAAGTTTAGTAAGCCCTGTTCTGGGCTAAAAAAGTACCTTACTTTGTTTTTACTCAAATCAGGTCCCACCGCCTCCAGCTGGAAGGAAGCTAGATCAGCTTAATTTGAGGCATGTAATTCGTCTATTCTATTCAAATTTCAATGGTGCAGCAAAATTTAACTTAACTTTAAAAGTAGCTGTAAATGTTCTAATTGATGATCACATTGCTTTGGCGTGGGGTGATGTTTTTGTCTACATGGGAATTCAGTTAACGATTCATTTCAGAACACATTGCCTCCAACAAGATAGACTCCGGGCCTGCTTACTTAAATGGGATGGAATTTGGTTCAATCACTAATTATGGTGAAAGGCTCTTGGACTGTGCCGCTGCATATCCATAGTGGTGGACTATAAATGACCCTTTTCAGGGCTCTAAAAAATAAACAAAAGAATAAAAAAGGATCATCCAGTACAATAAGCTACAAATGCCTTGCTTTGTTTTGCGTTGTTTCAGGTCACATCGCTTTCGACTGGATGGAATCTGAATCAGCTTAGTTTGATGGAGGGCATTTCATCTGTTCTTGGGTACGGGCAATCATCAGATAATAAAATAATTATTTTTGTCTATTGACTTTTAGGAAATAATGCAAGCATGGTCGGATTAGAGCTTACTATGTTTATTTTCTAAGATGTATAAAATTAGCAAAAGATTCGCGTCACTTTTGTCGTATTCGTTGGAGGTCTACTGATCGGCTAACTCGTTTCTCTTAGCAAGTCGCCTTCCACATGAAGTTTTGTTGCGAATTCCGGCGTACCAACTTCCTCCCATTCGCAACTTCAAATTGCCGCCGTAACATCTCCATCTTCCTTTGGGCATTTATACCTTTTTCCCTGTTCTTTATTTAATTTTTTTTAAATGTTTCCAATTTCCCTATAATTTTTACCTCCCCATCATCACAATCCTACCCTTTTCCCTTATTTTCAACTAAAATAATATAATATATACTAATAATTTCAATTTTCCCACTAACAACATTCCATTCATTAATTCCCACTAACAAAACTTCATTCGATACCTTTTCCCTAACAACACCTAATTCCTTCCTTCATACTAACTAATTCTATTCACTAGTTCCCACTAACAAATTTTATTTTTTATACTAACGAAAATTAATTCACGTTTCCCTATTAACAAAATTCAATCTCATACCCAAATACATCGTTGAAGTTGCTTATGAGATGAATGGGAGATCGACAATACATGGCACCATTGGCTGCGTCGCGAGTTCTCGACCGGGGGTCTGCTGGAACCCTGGGTTTAAGTTCCCCCGGGCGCAGCGAAGCACTCTTTTTGGGGTATCAATAGTTTCCGTAATGTATATGTGACATCAAGCGTTTCTTTGATGATGCAAATCTCCATATATGCAAATCAATGGATACTATTGGGTTTATCGATACGGGAAAAAAGAAAAAGAAAAGATGGAATCGAAGTGTAATGAACTTCAATTACGTTACCCAAATGCGGCAGCGGCAATTGAAAATGAAAAAGAGATTAAGGAATCGGATTGGATGGAAGTGAAAAATGCGGGATTAAGTTGTTCGATTCCTAGTGGCATTAAATATTAAAAAACCTTGACTGATATAGCCTTTTCAAAGTGCGACACTTGCAAATGTACGAAATGTGTCGTATAATCTTTCCAGGCAATTGTAAATCGTTTCCTTCGTACTTTTCTTCGGTCAGGGCAAAGAATTTGCTTTGATACACATCGCGCACATTCATTCATTTGCTGCCTTAGAATCGAAAACATTTGATTTGATTTGAACACCCTATCTACAATAAATGCCACTCCAAATAATAGCTTGCCAGCAGGCTTCCCACTTTTGAATGTTGTGTGCGATCTCATATCTTGAATATCACTTCCAGTCCCGTTCGTTTCCTGTATTGCCAGTATGTTAAATTTATATTGACTGGCCTTTTATTAAAGTTCTTTAGCAGCGCTAGGCTAGTTCAGTGATCAGACATTCCAGGATCCAATACTTTTGACTTTTTTTTTGGTTGTGAGCCGTTGCGGAAGATCCAACACATTTCGAGGCTCGGTTGAAGGTTTCGAAACAATGTAGCTTTATCCAGAGATGAGTTAGCCTATCGTCCGACGCCTATTCTGGTGGCATAGCTATTACCTTCAATCCTGTTACAAGGTGCGGAGGATTGCGTCGCCATAGAGGAGGTGTAGGGAGAATTTAGTAGCAGAGCTGCAACTATATTTGCAACTATTGGGATTTTTCTGTATTTAATGAACCATTATTGAACCAGTAAAATCAATTTGCGGCCCGAGTCCATTTACTCCCATTTGTTCATGGAATTTATGATGAGAGATCATGGAAGCTGGGGGTTAAGGAAACAAGGCATTCCTCCATCTTTCGCAACCTGGTTTGGGGCCGCACACACAATTTTTTGATGTGACACATACAAAATAATTACAGATGAGTTTGGTTTCTTCATTAATTCAAAGGATTTGTCACAGTAAGGGATATTCTGATCAAAAATTACCGAAATTTGATCATTGTGTTTAAAACTGATATTGAATTTGCTGAGATTAATATTTAGTAGTCTGTGTGGTCTAGTGGTTAGAGCATGAACGCATAAACCGAAGTTCCCAGGTTCAAATCTCGTCGGTGCACAACGTGATTTAGTTCAGGGGATTTTTCGGACAGACTACGAGTGTTCTCTCAGTGGTGATATGTACTGATTTAATCAGATCATATCATAGCTGAGCAGGCACACGGGAGCATGGTACTGACCAAACCAAACTTCCGAAAAAATCAATACGGTCATGGAAATGAGATACTCTAACTGTCTCTAAGCGAAGGCCCGAGAGGGGCTGTAGTGCTAAAAAGAAGAAGAAGAATATTTAAAAACCGCATGGTATTAGGTATCCGTGGACGTGGATTACGGAACAAAAGATTGAGAGCTCATGGAGGTTTTTTGGTTTCTTTGTTTTCTTCTATGGGGACTATTCCTCACTGCCTACATTACAGACTAACTTTTTGACAGAAAAATTGCTATGCTCTGCAGCTGCAAGGAGGTTCTACCTTTTTATCAGAAACAAGTCAGATCAATATGTAGGAGATACGCAAGTGTGCTCAATTTCATAGGCTTTTTAAATATAGGTTCACAATATACTTTTTAACGCGGTTCGACTACATAACGTTTAGTTACGATAGTTTACAATACTATGGCTCATATTTTAACATGTATGTCACCCTAGTTTTTTGCTGAGATAATAATAATTTTTTGATCTATACACCCTTAAAAAAGAGTCATGGTCCCCTCTTTTTCTGGTCCTCTTACTCCAATACCTACATCATCCGAGCCCCCCCGTTTACTAACAAGTTTTTATGCGCCCATGTTTGGGCTCAGTATGTGAACTAGTCCTGTAGTATTTATGACAAAATATCGAACTCACTAACATGTTCCTTTAACTTCGCCCAGTTATTTAATAGACCAGAATATGGTCAACCTCACTATAAAAATAAAAATCAAAAAAAGCAACTTAGTCAGCAGCTCCCAGTTGTTTTGAATATTAAGTTGGTTCACCAACCTTTATATTTTGTGTTCATGCAGGAAATATGCAAAATTTTTGCAAGAAGAAGAAGACCCATATATTCAATAGGCTGAATTAATGGTTCTTCACCTTCATCGAAAATATCTTTGGTATTTCTCAGATAGTTGACTTGGCCTCCTTTTTGGACAGAATTGCAATTAAATTTTTTTTAATAAAATCTCCGAGCCTTTTAAGTATTTTCATAAATTGTTGGCTTTTATTTATGAGCGAACTTTTTCAAAACTCTGTTCAGTTTGACTTCTGAGACATGCAAAGATTTTTGAAGCATTCATTTTATTTTTATACAATTTGACTAGTAGTTTATCAATCCTACTTAACTTGTTCAACTTTTAACCATATTTTCTCCTCAGGATAAGTGACAAAATATTTTGTTTGAAGCGTGATTGACAATTTCGTCTTGGGAGAAATCAAATACTGATACTGCCGCAATGCATTTATAGTTCCCATCTTTGTCTGCATAATCCCAAATTTCATTTCGATGCAATTTCTTGGATCGTCCCCCAAAATTCAAAAACGTTGCTGGGGGCCTGGCTTGAATATTTTCTTCCAAAAATCTTTTTGGATCAAACACATCAGGATCAAACTTGGGATCACGATGTATTGCATGACCTAGTATAAAAACAAGTGTGCCTTTATTAAACATATAGTTCGTGTTATGAATGGTGTACCTATTCGTAGCTTCTTGCGTGGGGTTCGAAAGAGAAGTGCATAATCGCATTGTTTCTGTAAAGAGACGGTTAAGTGAGACATTAACCATAAAGCAATTGATCAATGTGCCAAAGAACTCTTCCTGAAACTCGACAGCGAAGCAAAACTACTAGGGCTACAAATCAACGAAAATAAAAGAAAGCTCATGACGCAGTCGAGGAAAAATACCCCAAATACACAAAATATCACACTCGGCGAATACAGTATCGAAAATGTTAGCAAATTTCGATTTAGGCGCCAAAATAACGAAAACGGGCAATGAAAGAGACGAAATACGCCGAAGAATACAGCTCGCAAATAAAATATTTTATTCAGTATTGACGATCTTGAAGACCAGCAAAATACACAGAAGACCAAAGCTCCAAAGATACAAATCTGTGATAAGACCTGTGTTATGCTATGGGTGTGAAACATGGATCCTAGCCCAAGCATCCGCATATATATTGAACGCTTTTGGCCGACGGATCCTGAGGCGAATAATCGGAGCGAAGCTAGACGGGGGCCAATGGCGAATTCGATACAACCATGAGCTGCATGAAATTTTTGACGAACCGGAGGTCTCAAGGATTGTAAGACTGCGGAAGCTGCAATGGACTGGACACATGAATCGTATGGACGAACAACGGATACCCAAGAAGGTATTCGTTGGGAGAACTGAAGGCCGGCGGCCAGTGGGGAAACCGAGGAAACGCTGGTCTGACTCGGTTGACGAAGACAGTTCATCGCTGCTTGGATTTCGGAATTGGATGACGCGGTCAACGGACCGAGACAGTTGCAGGCACTATTTGCAGGAAGCGAAGGCCCGAAAGGGGCTGCAGTGCTAAGAAGAAGAAGAATTGATCAATGCAATTTTTTCATTTCCATGACAGCTTCGAAAGTTAACTCGTTGTTACCCTTTTCTAAAAATTGTAGTATATAATTTTTCTTTTCTCCTGAATCATTGGATTCCTTGCCAACTGGAAAAGGCAAAAGTGCATAGTTGACGGTGAAGTCTCGTAGCCAGCAATCAAAAATCCAAAAGACTGAGCAAGGACAACGTTGAAATTCATCGCTCCATTTTTGTAAGCCTCTACTAACTTGTCCATCATATATTCACAACGTTCATTTTTGCGTAGGCGTAGTTACAAAAATTGCTTTACAAGGTTTGTGAAGTACTTCAAAACTTCATTCCTAAATACTTTCTGCCTGAATATTTCTGCATACTTGCGCAGTGCGACATGGATGAAAAGCACTAGCGTACTATGGCTAGAATTGTTGAAAATTTGTGAACCGAATCGAAAGAACTCACTGTCTTGGTTTTCAAGGCATTTGCTATCGATACCGAAAACAAAATCTCATGCAATCCACAATGAACATATGGCTTTTGCAATTGGTTCCTCTCCTCGCGTAAATGCTCCATTGATTTTACGATCGAACCTTTCCGCGATGTCCTCAATCAATGGAAACATTCCTTTGATCTGGCTATCGTGAACGCAGGAGCAAATTTTGGGTGGATTACTTTGGGATGTGAGCAGCTATGGGCTCATGTTTTTCGGTTATAAAGAAACCTCGATCAGAGCTTGCTGTCTCAAAATTGCTGTAAGATGTTCCATCATCTGATTATAGGCTTGCTGCCGAGATTCGTTGAACTTTCAATATAAATCTTCGATCAGTTTCCTCCATGAAAATTACACAACTAAATAAAAGGAATTGTTTCTTCGCATAACACTTCAAAATAGCAGATGGCGATTCTCAAGTATATAAAAACCGATATTTTACACATCAATTGCCTATTTCTTTTCATTTTGCAGTTAAATCAATATACAACTTAATAAATTCAAATTATTTAAGTGTTATTTTGCAAACGCTACTCGATTTATGATTCGATCAAAGCGAAAAAAATTTCCATATGCCAACATGAATATCTGCTCACATTTTGTGTTCGTACACAGCACACACATTTAAATGCAGAGAAGTTTCTCACTCGCCCATATGAATGCGGAGAACTTTGTCACGCACACACACGCAAGTCGGCGGAACCGATTTATCGCTATCGACTTTTCCCGCAGCGTACCAATCATTTAAAATGTTTTGTCTCTTCCGCACCCTGATGTGCCACGGGAAAATTCGAAAGTTATTAATCTGTTTTTATTGAGCAACTGACGAAGTGCACCAGCTCGTTCATTGAGTAATTAAATAATACTGGAGTGGACTACCACGTGACAATATGGTCGCAACTACCGCTGCGACCACTTTGCCTGCTGCTACGCTCTTGTTTACAACGTTAGAGAGAGCCAAATAGCACAAGCAAACATGGCTGCTACTCAATGTAAACAAATTTTCATACAATACCTAAAATTTGTTTTCTATTTGAAAAACCTTCAGCATTGTATGAAAAACATGCAAAACATTAATCTATTAACTACTCACTTGTGAAAGGAAACACATACAGATCCTTTTCCACTATGATTTTTATACGAAGGCACTACGCATTTCATTTTGAAATTCTAAATTAATTTCACAATGTCACACGTTAAAATTACTTGAATCACAAACCGCAATCGAATGCTTAAACACTTGGAAAGAACTTAGATCGCCCTTTCCACAGTTTTAATATCGGATAAAATTCGCGATGAAACTTGCAAATTGGCCAATTTGGCGTCCAATTTGCATTAGTCAACTTAACAGACAGTTTGCATCTAGTCAGCTTCTGGAACAAGAAAGTGACCAGCAAGAGGCAGCCGGGGAGGAAATGACAGACAGATCATTTGGAAGAGAGCAGAAACTGGTCGCATGCTCTCTCATGCATTTTACATGAGCTTAGCCCATCCAGTTCTTATTCATCTGAGCCCCAGAGCATATCTACCATGGAGGTACATACAGGAGACGGCGAAAGATCAAATTCATGAAGCCACGAGCTTTTGCCTTTGCTATTGTAATGACTCGCATAGTCTCGAAGTTAATTTCGAAATTGGGGTCAAACTTTTGTTCATCATATGACGTAATTTATCATATTCTTGGCGATAAACTACATGAGAATACAGTGTTTGCAAATTAATTATTTACTACAAAAATTTGCGCTGGTAAGATTATTCTAATGGAATTTTCTTGCAAACATTTGAGAAGGTACCACTTTTGACCTACTTGGAAAATTTCATCATTCTTGCTTGTGTGGTTTGTGAAAAACTTTCTGTGGCACACGGACGGACAGGTCGAAAATACAGACGAAGAGACAGAAAATGGTCTGTTGTATAAATACTTACAAGTTAAGCCATTAAAATCGTTTCGATGAAAAATATTCATTACTTTAGTTGCTACTAAAATAGTGAATTGCGCTTACCTTCTGACCTTTGGGGGCTGTCATTTTGGATGCAGTTGTTTAATTTTGGATTTTTAAAAATATTTCGATTTCAGAGTCTTATCAGTTAATTTGCCAAATCTCATTCAAATCGTAGTTTCCCTCTAGACAGAGCAAAATTATCAAATTTTTAGTGCAAAAGGCAGCTAAAAATAATATGTTTTTAATTTTTGACTTCTTTATTTTACATCTGATTTTGATTATGAGTATAGTACAAGAACCTGGTACAATTATACACAATCTCAAGTTTCATCAAAATCCGTTAGAAAATATAGCCACTAGAGGTCCACAAAAATCTGAAAAAATAGCATATTTTAATCGCCGCCATTTCGAAACTTGCGCATGTAAAAGTAAATTGCAAAGTATCTAGATCTGATTGTTTTCTATCTTGAAAATAAATTTCATTCACTTCGAATCAAAATTGGGTCTTTCAGAAATCTGATCTCTAGTTTTTTTTGCATAGTTCTTTAGACACTTATAGTATTTACTAACATATCG
>OZ017738.1:229000090-229042590 GCA_963969285.1 Odontomyia ornata | reverse complement strand
CGGACTGCCGTAGACGTCCCCCTCGGAACGCCCGTCCCCACGCGTGGAGCAGTGGCTAAAGGGGTTCCAGATGCCGAACCGCCCCAATCACTGATGGACTTGCAAGGAGCCGTGGGCGGTGAAGTTCCTGCTGCAGTTGTCGCGGCCGAGGTTACACCCGCGCCTCTCACCCACTCCATTGACACCCTCGTGGCGTTGATGCGAGATATGTCGGAGAGGATTGGCAACTTGGAGGGAAGGCTCCAGAACCCCCCCATGAGCCAACCACCCAGCCGCGTGAGAACTCCGCTTGGCTGGGAGCCCAATCCCAGTGTGGCTGTGCCCCACTCTCGACCATCTGATCAATGGACCCTACCTCCAAGGAACTCGGGAATGGATCCCAGAGCTCCCGAGTGTAGACCACGACATAGCACCGCACCTCCGTTGGTACCTCCAGTCCCCGACACAGTTCCTTACAACAGGTCAATCGAAGATGCGATTCCCCCCGGGAACGCATTGACACCTTTCCGAGACCCGACGCCTCGTATCATGGAGAGTTGGCGCCTGAACTTCACGGGTTTCAACGCTATGATATCAGCGGACCGGTTCCTTTTCAGGATTCAGGCGTTAGTATCCAGCACCCTGGGAGGTGATTTCTCGGCCTTCCTCCGGCATGCACATCTTTTGTTCAGCGGAGATTCTGCCGACTGGTACTGGAGTTTTAAGGAGACGACGCCACGTCCCACTTGGAATTCTTTCAGTGCAGCCTTCCGCAATCGGTTTGATGATGGCTTCACTGAGAGAGAACTAAGGGAATAAATAAGGAAACGGAAACAAGGCGCTAACGAACCGTTCGACCAGTACTACACAAGTACAGTGAGATTGAGCACTCGCTTGCGAACAACCATGCCCGAAGACAAACTGGTAGAAATTATCAGAGAGAATATGCGTTGGGAGCTTCAGAACAGCCTTCTGCATTTTCCCATCAACACCATACAGGGATTGCGCCTCCATGCCCGTAGGTAGGAACAACTGGATGAGTGGCGAGGTTCCTTCCTTCCACAACCTCGCATAACGGGACCAAATCCCCGAAATCATCACACCGCGGAGTTGATGGCAGCGGACCACCTACTTGCTGACCCAGTACCAGTACCGAGGAGCGGAGCACCACAGGAGCTTGAGGACCCAGCAATGATTGATCGACCCTCCCTTGAAGCAATTACAAGCCCGACGGCCTCTTGGAACTGCCAACAAACGGGGCATCGGTTCTATGCATGTCCAGCGGAACCGACGCTCTTCTGTTACCGATGCGGGAAGGCCGACACTTACGCACCTGATTGCGCAAATTGCGAAAAAACTTGCCAGCGAGTGCCGCAACCACCCGTCGGCACTCCTAAAACCCGGACGAACCAAGGCTGATCCCATCACTAGCTATGACCAAGCCCCAGACATGACTCCAATTCTGCTGACTCACACCGCCAAACACAGTTCTCCCGAAGTTCCACAACCGACGCGCAGGGAAATGGTAGCGAGGCGAAAGTTCCTTGGCATGTCAAACCCTTCCACGTCAGACTGCGGAATTATTTGGCTACTCGACAGCGCATCTTCCATGAGGAATTGGCTACAACTGTCCCACCGCGAAGAAAGCGAGCCACGCGTCGGATGCGGAGCTTCTGGAGAAGGGTCAGGCAGTCGAGGAAGGTGCTGAAGGACATACACTTAGACGAATTATTGAGGGATGACGTTCGACCATATGCGTCAGTACACCTCCTGCAAAAACGTTTGTCAGGTTTAGTCGATACGGGAGCCAGTGTGAATTGCATATCAGCCGATTTTGCAGGGGAGGTACTGGCAATGCACGCGGACCAAATCCACCATTTTACCACCTGGTTAAGTACGGCGGACGGAACTCGTCACTCTGTAGTGGGAAAAATTACGACGGATGTCATCTTTAAAGGAGTAACTAAACCTCTGGAATTTTACATCATACCTCAATTAACCCAGAATCTTTATCTAGGGGTGGATTTCGTTCGAAAATTTAACTTGGCCCCGGCACTGTTTTCCGGTACGACCCTGGAGTCCGTCACCAAACTCAAACCACTCACTTATTACGACATACACTGGATGTGAATCAGCAACTGCGACTTGACTCGGCTATATCGGCTTTTCCATCGCATGAGAAGGAAGGTCTCGAGCGGACGGCACTGGTGTTACACACTATAGATGTGGGGGATGCTAAACCCATAAAACAGAGACATTTTGCCATATCTCCGGCGAAGGAAAAGTTGTTATATGCCGAAGTTGATCGAATGCTAGCATTAGGCGTGATCGAAGAATCGCAGAGCGCGTGGGCTTTGACAAACCGTGCTCAATCCATTGTGACGCGAGTCAACATGGGGTGGGAGCAGTCTTAGTCCAGGTTGCACAAGACGGTGAGGAGAGACCTATAGCCTTCATGTCCCACAAGCTGAACCAGGCCCAGCGGAACTACATGGTCTCGGAGCAGGAATGCCTAGCGGCTGTGCTGGCAGTGAACGTTTTCGAGCATATGTAGAAGGACATCCTTTTGAAATCGTCACTGATCATGCGTCACTGAAATGGCTGATGAGCCAAACGGATCTCCACGGCCGCTTGGCCAGATGGGCCTTGAAATTACAGGCGTTTGACTTCACGATAAGACACCGCAAAGGAAGTCAGCACGTGGTACCGGACACACTATCAAGGATGTTCGCCCCTGAAGGAGCCGAGTTGGCGCAGGAGGACGACAGCCCCCTATGGATCGACTTGGACCATTCCGCCTTCAAGTCAGCATGTTATACCCAGCTGATGAATACGATTCAGAACCAGTTGCCACAGCTGCCAGAACTACGGGTAACGGAGGGATTTATATACAAGCGGACGAGACACGCCTCCGGAGACCCCATCCAAGAAGAGGAACAGTGGAAGTTATGGGTGCCCGAAGAACTGACATGCGAATTGATTAAGCGGGCTCATGACCACCCATTGAGTGCACACGGCGGTTATGGTCGTACGCTTCGGCGACTGAAGACTTACTTCTTTTGGCCTAAGATGGCGCAGCAAGTGAAAAAGTACGTAGCCGCTTGTGAGCTGTGCAAATGCACTAAAGCGCCCAATACTATTCTTCGGCCCCCGATGGGAAAATTCGAACTACCGGAGCGGGTGTTCCAGCGTCTGTATATAGATCTCATCGGTCCGTACCCTCGCTCGACTTCGGGATACACGGGAGCTGTCATGGTCCTGGACCACTTGTCCAAATTTCCGATTGTGGAACCTCTTCGAAACCTGCACACCGGCCCCATAGTCAGTTTTCTGGAAAATCGCGTTTTCCATATATTTGGAGTACCGGAGAAGCTGGTCTCCGACAACGGAGTTCAGGTCACCTCGTCTAGATTTCGGGAATTAATGAAGAAGTTTGGCATTACGCATCAGCGGACTGCCGTTTATTTTCCGCAAGCCAATGCGTCCGAGCAATTGAACCGCACCCTCATAGCCGCCATTCGGGCCTACGTCCAACCGGATCAGAAGGATTGGGACCCCAGGATTTCCGCCATCACCTGTGCTCTGCGTTCGTCTTATCACTCCACCACAGGCATCTGTAGTGAATAACCATGTTCGGATGTTCATATGTCCGTAAAGGACTGCAGCGATGGTCTGCTGCCTCGGCAGAAGAAGGTGTCGGTATCTGCCGAGAATGCCCACGTCTGGAGACGCGTGAATGCGCTGGCTGGCTAGCATTGCGGTGTCGTGGGGCGGGTTCATTTTCCCCAGCACGAGGACCCACTACAAAAAAATTTCGCATTCACGGATTGGACTGCTGGAAATTAAGAGGGGACCTAAGTCGCAAAAAGTGTAGATAACTACACCGAGGGAATTAGAGCTTGTCATGAGAACAAGGGAACCTGAAAAGAAAGGCGAACTTGGGGGTGACCTCGTCATTACCCAACAAAGTTCATGGCCCACAAATGAAAGAGGGGCAAACGGGTGGTGGTGAAGCCCCTTTGTACCCACCCAACCGGAATAAATCCATAGATATCTTGTTGAAGTGGCCAGGTATTCCTCTTCTGAGTGGAAAACTCATGCAACTTGAATTATATGAGCTTTCCCGTCAGAAGGGGAGTACCCCGGTGACCAATTTATGCCATAGAATTATACAATTTGATTGCATAACTTTATGCCATAAGGAGGCACTCTGCTTGGGCCACTCAACCCAAAACGTCACCTGAAACAAGAAGGATTAAGTTGTACCCGGTGGCTGGCTCATGGTTTTAGGGGCAGCCTGCCACCGTACCGGGTCCTATACCCGGTCAGAATCTTTGGGAAGGAAAGACCAACAATTGCAGGTTACTCAACCATTATTATTTTCTAATATCTTACAAATATTCTCGCCGATACAGAATTCCTCAAAAAAAAAAACTAAAGGTATGAAAAGTTTATCAAAATTTACGTTATCAAACAAATTTTTTTTGTTTCTTTATACAATTTATAGTTTAACCAATTTTTGAAATTCAATTCGTTAATCCCGTGATGGAGAAAATACTTCACTACTATACTGCTAGGTTCGGTTCTATTTACGCGCTCTTCCAATAAAGACAACAGAAAAAAAAACGAACTTCGTTTAGGTGTTAAAGCACCAAATGCACGCTTGAAATCTTTGAATTTAGGAAAAATAAAATAAAACATGAAAAAGGGAAATCTTCCTTTTTTCTCCCCCCTTTTTTTTTTTGTTTGTTTTTGAACAAAAGAAAGGGTACTTACCACAACCTCCTGTTACGAGCGCTCGTGTTCGGGGCGGGTAAATCCTGTAAATTGGTGTTAATATTATTTCTGATTTCTTTTTTTCCTTTTATTGATAGTAACACTTCGCGCTTTTTCCCGAGTCCACTAATTTTCTCCGACACGTTTACATAGACTGCAACAACAAATTTACGTTTTGGACTATAAATCTTGAAAGTAATGCGATCTAATTCGGCCTCCCGAATACTACTCATGAGCTATTTGAGAGCTTTAATAAAAAACTATAAACAGAAGTCTCATTAATGCTTTTATCCAAGCCCCGCGGCGTTCCTCGTTTAGCACCGGCCGTTGTTACGCGGTGAAGTCCCAAGGCTGCGAAAGCAATCATATGGTGCGTGGCAGCCAATGAGAAAGGAAAAGTGGTTGCAACGTCCATGTAACTTCACGAAATGAGTATGGCAATTAAAGCACAAAGCGCGTGGAGATGATTTGTCTACGTTAATTGGCAACAAAACAGCCACAAACGGAGCGTACACTTGAAAATCTCGCAATTTCCGTACACAAAACAGGCGAGCACCACAAAACACCGAATTGCATCTTTCACTTCAAAAGCAAGCGAGACCTTTTATCTCGTTGGACTTTGCAAGCGTTTCGGGTGAACAAAATAGTGCAAACGCTATTCACACAACCGTTTTCTCCAACATCCCCGAAATAGCGCACTGTATTGAACCCGTTGCTCTTGGTGACCGCTGACTTTCACTAATCCCGTATTAATCGCTGCCTGCGCGGGCGTTTGCTTTTCTTCCGTTCAAAATGTCAAATCACAAACACTTCACAATTCGATATCGCGCAAGAATGAAATTGGAAAAAGTTTATTTCTTTTCAAGGTGCTGTGGCGGTTATAATGCTTTTTATTACTGTCCTTCAACGCACTGTGAAAACACTACACTCTCCGAATCATCTGTTCCTTTTCCTTTTTTCGTTCCTTTCGCGTCCGACGTGCTCGCCGCCAACGTCAATCGCAGACCCCTTCAACTCGCTCGCGATCGCGCTCATTCAAAGCAGAAATCATATCATGCACAAGAACGACAGAGCGTCAACGAACGCCGCACAAATGCAAAAGAAAAGTACACACAGAACCGTGTTTTAGCTTCGGTTCAATCTGGGACACCTTGAAATTCCGACCGAACTGACAGAATCGCGTACTCGGGGCAATGCGGATAAAATACCCGTTCCTAACGCACTACAACTAGTCCTTTAATCAACAATCGAAAGTTAAATTTCCATGAAGCTAGTAAGAGTCATTCAAGGAAATGAATCATGCGTATCGAACAACGTTATTCCGACGGCCTCTCCTCGACCTCTCAAACTCGCCTCCTCATCTCTTCGCGACAGCACCAGCAAAACCCCAACCGGTCCTACTCCCGCTATCGCCATCGCTATTCCTCTTCTTGAGATGTTCGTTGTTGGTAATATTCGCACTCGGAAACATTACGACGTGATCTCCCTGATCGTTCGCTGCGTTTACAGAGAGCTCTTGAATATATTTCACAGTTTGATATTTACTAAATGTATCATACTTTTGAACAGTATCATATTTACATCTGGGAATTTCAGGGACCGCATAGTCCTTTGCATTCGCATTGCGCAATTTTCGTAGCTTCGTCTGTAATAGATCTGAACTAGACGATGCACTTCGACGATTTGTCGATCGATGATGCGTACTATCGTGGATCCGCGATGGTGATAATGCACACTGAACATTCGATGAGACTCCACTTGCAATGCAAACGTTACTCCCGCCGCCCCTTTCGCCGCTGGTGGTTATGCCTGGCGTTCGGTAAGAGAATTGTTGGTGGCGATCTAAAACCGTTTCGGATTTCACATAAAGTGGTTTACTTTCTGCGAGTAGTTCCACCACCAATTTTCGTTTACTATGCTGTCGCTGTCCAGCATACATAAATGCAGCCGCCTGAGAATGGTGATAATGGGATAGCGACTGCGATTGAGCTGAAGAATGTTGATAGGGAAAAGATTGCGGTTGAGGCTGAAACGAAGAGGATGACACTGGAGTGCCAGTGGACAGGTAGGATGCAGGTGGAAGCAAGAGGCTATTGGAGCCAGACTGAACTGGATGCGATCCGAAATTCAGTGGCGGAGGTTGTTGTGAATGCTGCGGATTGGATGAAGTTGAAGAACCCATCCTAGACATATAGTGGTGCGACTGGGGTAGAGTATTTGAATGTTGCAGATGATGAGCATTGAACATGCGTCCATGAAGCCGAGGACTATTACCGTAGACAACAGCCGCCATTTTTAAAAATGCAAATCTCGCTTCTTCTATCTTCGGATTGAAACGTTGGCAGCAGGTGATATACACGCTTTGGATAGCAACAACTATCATATATGTATGAAAAAAAATCAATCCTCTCAACATGATCAAGCGAAAGATCTAGCTTAATTTTTGTTTGTTTGTCTGTTTTTTTGTTTTCTTAATGAGTTACTTGCGTGGTCTTAGACAGTTTAATTATTCCTTTTTGTTTTATCACTCACTTAAGAATTCTTTTAGTATTACTTTATTTAGTTTTTAGATCTTATACTTTGTTTCTACATTTCTCAAATATTAGTAATACCAGACATTACATTTTTAAACTATTGTACCTCGACGGTTCTGGCTTCACGGAGTGATGATTATGAGGGTCCGGTGCACTTAGTGGCTCTTGAAATGGGAATAATCGAGATTTGACTTCATTCGCCGTCGATTTACTCAGTCCAAGTTGCATACCCACTTGATTAGGCTGGGGTACAGCTGACACTGGTGGTGCGGAAACTGCCTGAGACGGAGGTAATGTTGGTGGAGCATGTGCTCCAGCACTATGTGGTACTTCGTGCGGAGTTGTGCTGTGTGCCTGTGGCAGCGCTGGCTTTTAGAGCCATACTCCTCGATTACTACACATATCCCCATACTTTGCCGTGTTCGGCCAGCATATGATCTGCCACGGAAACTCGTACCGGCTATTGCGGCAGTTGGAAGGTCTGGAAGACCCAATGGTTGTGCTGGAGCCGCACGAGAAACTCCAAATTCTACGAGAACAAATCCGGGAGAGGATTGAAGACAGTAGACGGGTGGGGGAGGAGCGGTACAGTCTGCGATCCCATCCTTCTGGCTTCAAGGCAGGCGACGAAATCTACCGACGGAATTTTAGACAAAGTGAAGCAGGTCGGCATTACACTGCCAAGCTAGATAAGAAGTTCGTGAAGTGTCGAGTCTTACATGTTTTAAGTCCCACGCGGTACCTCATTGCCAAAGACCTACGACGCTGAGAGAAAAAGAAAAAAATAACATCATAGGGCCAAGCAACGTTTCCTTCAGTCTCCCCATGCCTGGTAGGCATCGTGGACACTGCCCTGTAATGAATCATGCGACGCCGCTGGCTACCATTACTAGCATACTTTGCTGCCAGGTGGCTTGTCATTTCAAGTTAGTTGCGACGAGCGCACATCCCACGTCAATTTTGTCGTGGGATATCAAGAAGATTTGACAGCCACATGGGAGGAAAGTGTGGAAGTAGTATCCATCGACTATTCCAAAAATAGTAAAGATATCAGAAATTGGAATTGGTAAGTCGGCGAATGCAAAGTTTGTTTTTCCGCTTCGAGTAAAATAACGTTCTATGATGTTCAGGTTAGCCGCGGACATCAGCAATCAATCCATGCAGAGATGCGCAAATGCGATGCATGTCCGTATTTGCCTAGATTAAAGTGCCGCATTAAACAACAACCGGACAATACGAATGGGCGATTGCCTGCCGGAATGTATCCCCAATTTGGAGTCAGTAGTTCTTACTGGGAACAATATTCAAGAGTTGGCGATTTGGAACCACTCACGCACCTCAAAAAGTTGGAAACATCGTGCTTGCTTGTAAACCCCGTATCTACAAAGCCATATTACAGTGAGTATGTTGCATATAAGTTAAATCCGATCCAATCTGAAGGACTTATGAAGTAAACTTGCCACTAATGTAAAGAACGATAACATGTCGGAAGTCCCGCGGAAGAGTTCTTTAGTTGATATCGGGAAAAAAACATGAAATTATGGTTGCGTTTTCAACGAAATTCGAGCGTTTCCATAATCCTAGGTATATACATGTCATGTATGAAAATATGATCAACATAGACGGTGCAAGTGAAACATCTTGATCGAAAGAAAAATGTTTACGATGATATCCAAAGTGTGTGTAGAAGTGATATATTCCGTGTAACGTACAAACGGGGTAAAGTAACAATGAGAACAGTTTCAATTTAGTAATCAAGGACACCCGGTTTATATTATTAGTACCGCAATTTTTAAATAAAACTTTTATAACCGTCAAATTATATTTAATATCATGCAATTACTATTCAATAAAACATAAGCAAATTACAATAATGAGAAAAATGGTGGTGCAAGTGATGACCAAAGGAAAAAAACAAGGTATCATGTATCAAGAGGAGTAGTGATTTACTTAAATTCCTGGTCCAACGATATTCAGTAAGGACTATTCCAATTTTTTTATTTTATATGTGTGAAATATTGGATGATCTTGCCTACTTACTTTTAAGATCTGAATCAGCACGATAATTTTACCCAATGCAATATTATTTATACTTACGATGAAAGAAAGAAAATATCTTTGTATTTGTAAATTTTTCCAATTAGGAGGCGAAATTGAATTTAATTAAATTCTAAGATATAGCTAGGGAAATCAATTAAATTTGAATCAATTTGGAAGCTTTTCGAGATTGAAAACGATGCGCATAAATTAATATTACCTTTTTATTAATATATCAAAGAAAAAATATAGGAATGAAGAGAAAGACAAAACACCCCAATAACATAATTATATAAAGCTGTATTAGATTTACACTATGGAAATACTGGTATTAATATATAATCATCCATTGATATGTGAATTAATAACTGGTAAATTTTTAGAAACTTTAATGAAATTAAGAATTTATGACTGTCATATTTGTAATGTTGAAGCTTAATATTAAATAACTCATAATACAAATAATAATGCAAAATAATTTGAACACTATAATATCTAACAAATAATACTGAGATATCATGCGAACAATCATAATAAATAACCAATAATAATAAGACCTAATACTAAGCATGTTAATGAATACCAAATAATACAAACAATAATAAGGCATAAAAGATATCACAATAATATATAGCAACCAATGATACAAATAACAATACTTGAGATATTGATGAAAGTCAGATTCAGTAATTTTGCGAGTCTTTTTTCTTCTCTTCATACTACAAAATAAAGTACAATAGTGTGTAAACAAACTACCGAGCAAAATTTGTAACCTTTAAAATTGAGAATTTAAACAAAACTATTGAAAATAATTTTTGGGCCGCCACTTAGTTGCAAGAAAGTTAACACTTGTTAACTTTCATTCTTCCAGCTTTTTCTAATTGAAAACTTCCAGTCAATGGCCCATTAAATTTTCCAAATTCGGTCACCTTTGTATAAATTTCAAAAGGAAAGTGTCCTTACACGAAAATTATCTTCAAAGTAATTTTTAAAAGAGAAATTGAAGGTTTCTATCAGAGGTATATGAACGTACATGAATTGATTTCCTACATTACTAGCAGTGAACGAGGCGGTTCAATGAACGTAGTTGCTAAATAGTACACTCTTTTTAAGAATTAACAAAAAGTTTTATATTATATCCCTAAAACAATGATAATTATACCCTATTATTGTTTACATAAGGTTGTAAGTAATTTTTGTTAGCAACCAGTAAGGAATTTGTTCGATAAACTATGAATTGAACAGGTCACGAATTAAGTATTGAGATGCTAGAAATAAAAATAACAAAATGAGTTGCTAATAAAAAAACTCCGACTTTCCTTTCCAGTGGTTCTTCTTTTCAGCGGGAAATAAGGTGCAGGGTAGGTATGCCGTCGCGAGGGTAGGGTTTGAGAAAATCCACTGAGGTCGGTTTCGCGTCGCGCGCGGTACGCGGTACCTTTGTTGTTTTGCCTTTCTATTAGAGTAGCTTTCGTCGGGTTGAGTTAACGTAGTATACTTTTCGGTACCGCGTCGGAAATTCGGGAACGCGAAGTAAAAATAAGATT
Source organism: Odontomyia ornata (assembly GCA_963969285.1). Lineage (NCBI taxonomy): Eukaryota > Metazoa > Arthropoda > Insecta > Diptera > Stratiomyidae > Odontomyia > Odontomyia ornata. The sequence continues at coordinate 229,031,717 of OZ017738.1, read as the reverse complement.
TTGTTCTTTGACTGATTGATGAAGAAATACGGAGTAACGTAAAATAGGTTTCCTCTCCGTATGGTTTTGTTTTGTGACGCGTTTGAAAACGGGCATGTATTGGTGGCAGAATATTGTAAATGAGCGTAACCCATTCGGAGACCCGCGACCGAAATCCTCTCCGATCTAGCTGCCCGACAAGCAGCCACCGCGTGAATGGGTTACGGTGCACAGATTGGTTGACCGGTTGGTACCGTCCGTTGGCACTACTCAGACTTAACGTCTAGAACCGATGAGAGGTCGGTTCCGCGTTCGTACGTAGACGTAAAATCATTGCAAATGGCGCCCAACGTGGGGCCCAAAACATCCTAAGGGGATAAACGATTCGCGTCTTCTAACGAGTTGGTCCTTTACGGAGGATGTAAGGTACTTTGGTACTCGAGCCTCACAAACAGGAGCAGTGGAGTTGTGTGATACACACTAGCAGTCGCTTCACGTGAGTTGTAGCTTCCGCTCTCCTTTGTTTGATTTTTTTTCGCGACAGAATTCTTCCGATGTGTTGTCCCAGGGTAACCCCTGTAAGGACCTTCTATTTTCTTGATGGAACTGTCAGCCAAATGGGGTTTCTCCTGACGGCCTGGACTCTCAAGAAAATAGAAGGCTACCTTGCCTTTATGTCGCGGAAGGATTCTACTTATTTCGTATGCGTGATAGACGAGTGGTATCGGTTCAACGTTCGGTGGCGTATGCTGGAGTTGCAGAGCCCGGAATGCTCACACGCGTTGGGAATTTTGACCGCGTACTAAGCTGTTACGGTAGCTCTACCACTTGTCTCGTCGAGTCATTTAACGTAGTTTAGAGACGGTTTTTGTGATGTATGTGGGTTCAGGGGATAAATTTTGTAAATCGACCGAAAGCACTCTTTCTTCGGCAGACTACCACACACTCTCATTTGCCTTTGGTGGAGTCGGCTGCTGGAAAGGAAAAGGTGTATTAAAAAATTTTTTTTTCCTATTTTACCGAAATAGCTCGCCACTATCGGCCACTAATTTATTTCTAAGCTTTCACATATATATTAGGTTAGTAGTAGGAGTAATTTACCTTTCTTTTGTTTTGTAATACCCATTGCCAACACACATATTAAACATCAACATGGCGACAAAGCGGACCCCAGATAAGCGTTGGACCAGATCCAAAACGGTCCAACCAGCTAACTGCGGGATCCGCTTTGAAGACGTAGTGGAGGGCGTACACAGCGTGCGATTGGAGTGCGGACACCTGTTCCATCGTGCCTGTGTCCAACAGCTCCTCCTAACGTCCGAGCTTTGCCCACTATGCCGGCGACCCATAGAGCGGACCGCCGTAGACGTCCCCCTCGGGACGCCCGTTCCCACGCGTGGAGCAGTGGCGAAAGGGGTTCCAGATGCCGAACCGCCCCAATCACTGATGGACTTGCAAGGAGCCGTGGGCGGTGAAGTTCCTGCTGCAGTTGTCGCGGCCGAGGTTACACCCGCGCCTCTCACCCACTCCATTGACACCTTCGTGGCGTTAATGCGAGATATGTCGGAGAGGATTGGCAACTTGGAGGGAAGGCTCCAGAACCCCCCCATGAGCCAACCAACCAACCGCGTGAGAACTCCGCTTGGCTGGGAGCCCAATCCCAGTGTGGCTATGCCCCACTCTCGACCATCTGATCAATGGACCCTACCTCCAAGGAACTCGGGAATGGATCCCAGAGCTCCCGAGTGTAGACCACGACATAGCACCGCACCTCCGTTGGTACCTCCAGTCCCCGAGGCAGTTCCTTACAACAGGTCAATCGAAGATGCGATTCCCCCCGGGAACACATTGACACCTTTCCGAGACCCGACGCCTCGTATCATGGAGAGTTGGCGCCTGAACTTCACGGGTTTCAACGCTATGATATCAGCGGACCGGTTCCTTTTCAGGATTCAGGCGTTAGTATCCAGCACCCTGGGAGGTGATTTCTCGACCTTCCTCCGGCATGCACATCTTTTGTTCAGCGGAGATGCTGCCGACTGGTACTGGAGTTTTAAGGAGACGACGCCACGTCCCACTTGGAATTCTTTCAGTGCAGCCTTCCGCAATTGATTTGATGATGGCTTCAATGAGAGAGAACTAAGGGAACAGATAAAGAAACGGAAACAAGGCGCTCACGAACCGTTCGACCAGTACTACACAAGTATAGTGAGATTGAGCACTCGCTTGCGAACAACCATGCCCGAGGACGAACTGGTAGAAATTATCAGAGAGAATATGCGTTGGGAGCTTCAGAACAGCCTTCTGCATTTTTCCATCAACACCATACAGGTATTGCGCCTCCATGCCCATAGGCAAGAACAACTGGATGAGCGGCGAGGTACCTTCCGTCCACAGCCTCGCATAACGGGACCAAATCCCCGAAATCATCACACCGCGGAGTTGATGGCAGCGGACCACCTACTTGCTGACCCAGTACCAGTACCGAGGAGCGGAGCACCACAGGAGCTTGAGGACCCAGCAATGATTGATCGACCCTCCCTTGAAGCAATTACAAGCCCGACGGTCTGTTGGAACTGCCGACAAACGGGGCATCGGTTCTATGCATGTCCAGCGGAACCGACGCTCTTCTGTTACCGATGCGGGAAGGCCGACACTTACGCACCTGATTGCGCAAATTGCAAATTGCGAAAAAATTTGCCAGCGAGTGCCGCGACCACCCGTCGGCACTCCTAAAACCCGGACGAACCAAGGCTGATCCCATCACTAGCTATGACCAAGCCCCAGACATGACTCCAATTCTGCTGACTCGCACCACCAAACACAGTTCTCCCGAAGTTCCACAACCGACGCCATCCTTTGTCGAGGCGGACGCACAGAAGAATGGTAGCGAGGCGAAAGTTCCTTGGCATGTCAAACCCTTCCACGTCAGACTGCGGAATTATTTGGCTACTCGACAGCGCATCTTCCATGAGGAGTTGGCTACAACTGTCCCACCGCGAAGAAAGCGAGCCACGCGTCGGATGCGGAGCTTCTGGAGAAGGGTCAGGCAGTCGAGGAAGGTGCTGAAGGACATACACTTAGACGAATTATTTAGGGATGACGTTCGACCATATGCGTCAGTACACCTCCTGCAAAAACGTTTGTCATGTTTAGTCGATACGGGAGCCAGTGTGAATTGCATATCAGCCGATTTTGCAGGGGAGGTACTGGCAGTGCACGCGGACCAAATCCACCATTTTACCACCTGGTTAAGCACGGCGGACGGAACTCGTCACTCTGTAGTGGGAAAAATTACGACGGATGTCACCTTTAAAGGAGTAACTAAACCTCTGGAATTTTACATCATACCTCAATTAACCCAGAATCTTTATCTAGGGGTGGATTTCGTTCGAAAATTTAACTTGGCCCCAGCACTGTTTTCCGGTACGACCCTGGAGTCCGTCACCACAGCTCCTGACCAAACTCAAACCACTCACTTATTACGACATACACTGGATGTGAATCAGCAACTGCGACTTGACTCAGCTATATCGGCTTTTCCATCGCATGAGAAGGAAGGTCTCGGGCGGACGGCACTGGTGTTACACACTATAGATGTGGGGGATGCTAAACCCATAAAACAGAGACATTTTGCCATATCTCCGGCGAAGGAAAAGTTGTTATATGCCGAAGTTGATCGAATGCTAGCATTAGGCGTGATCGAAGAATCGCAGAGCGCGTGGGCTTCCCCGGTCACCTTAGTTGTCAAGCCGAACAAGGTCCGGCTATGCTTAGATGCCAGACGCTTGAACGCCGTCACTGTCAACGACGCATACCCTCTACCGTTGATTGAAGGCATTTTGAGTCGGTTGCCTAAAGCCCATTTCATCACGAGCTTAGACCTCAAGGACGCCTTCTGGCAAATTCCTTTAGACCCGGGCTCAAAGGAGAAAACAGCCTTCACAGTCCCAAGTCGGCCCCTGTATCAATTCGTGACCATGCCATTCGGATTGTGCAATGCCCCTTAAACAATGACGCGCGTTATGGATAAGGTGATACCACCTCGTTTACGGCACCAAGTTCTCGTGTACTTGGACGATCTGCTGCTTATAACCGAGACCTTTAACGAACACATCGACCTGCTTCAGGAGGTGGCTCTACACATCCGGAGGGCAGGGTTAACCGTCAACATACAGAAGAGTCAGTTCGTGATGACGGAGGTGAAGTATTTAGGTCACATCATTGGGCATGGCAATATCAAGACCGATCCGGACAAGACTCAAGCGATTGACGTTTTTCCATTACCCAAGACCACCAAGCAATTACGCCGATTCCTAGGCTTATGCGGATGGTACCAGCGTTTCGTACGTGACTATGCCACCATAACCACTCCTTTGACCGACATGCTGCGTAAGGGACGTAAGTTCGTCTGGGAAGAGCCCAGCTTGCGAGCCTTTGAAGAGCTAAAGAAGAGTCTGACTACAGCCCCCGTACTGCACAGCGCGGACTTTGACAAACCGTTCTCAATCCATTGTGACGCGAGTCAACATGGGGTGGGAGCAGCCTTAGTCCAGGTTGCACAAGACGGCGAGGAGAGGCCTATAGCCTTCATGTCCCACAAGCTGAACCAGGCCCAGCGGAACTACATGGTCTCGGAGCAGGAATGCCTAGCGGCTGTGCTGGCAGTGAAACGTTTTCGAGCATATGTAGAAGGACATCCTTTTGAAATCGTCACTGATCATGCGTCACTGAAATGGCTGATGAGCCAAACGGATCTCCACGGCCGCTTGGCCAGATGGGCCTTGAAATGACAGGCGTTTGTCTTCACGATAAGACACCGCAAAGGAAGTCAGCACGTGGTACCGGACACACTATCAAGGATGTTCGCCCCTGAAGGGGCCGAGTTGGCCCAGGAGGACGACAGCCCCCTATGGATCGACTTGGACCATTCCGCCTTCAAGTCAGCATGTTATACCCAGCTGATGAATACGATTCAGAACCATTTGCCACAGCTGCCAGAACTACGGGTGACGGAGGGATTTATATACAAGCGGACGAGACACGCCTCTGGAGACCCCATCCAAGAAGAGGAACAGTGGAAGTTATGGGTGCCCGAAGAACTGACATGTGAATTGATTAAGCGGGCTCATGACCACCCATTGAGTGCACACGGCGGTTATAGTCGTACGCTTCGGCGACTGAAGACTTACTTCTTTTGGCCTGACAGCCACATGGGAGGAAAGTGGGGAAGTAGTATCCATCGACTATTCCAAAAGTAGTAAAGATATCAGAAATTGGAATTGGTAAGTCGGTGAATGCAAAGTTTGTTTTTCCGCTTCGAGTAAAATAACGTTCTGTAATGTTTAGGTTAACCGCGGACATCAGCAATCAATCCATGCAGAGATGCGCAAATGCGATGCATGTCCGTATTTGCCTAGATTAAAGTGCCGCATTAAACAACAACCGGACAATACGAATGGGCGATTGCCTGCCGGAATGTATCCCCAATTTGGAGTCAGTAGTTCTTACTGGGAACAATATTCAAGAGTTGGCGATTTGGAACCACTCAGGCACCTCAAAAAGTTGGAAACATCGTGCTTGCTTGTAAACCCCGTATCTATAAAGCCATATTACAGTGAGTATGTTGCATATAAGTTAAATCCGATCCAATCTGAAGGACTTATGAAGTAAACTTGCCACTAATGTAAAGAACGATAACATGTCGGAAGTCCCGCGGAAGAGTTCTTTAGTTGATATCGGGAAAAAAACATGAAATTATTGTTGCGTTTTCAACGAATTTCGAGCGTTTCCATAATCCTAGGTATATACATGTCATGTATGAAAATATGATCAACATAGACGGTGCAAGTGAAACATCTTGATCGAAAGAAAAATGTTTACGATGATATCCATAGTGTGTGTAGAAGTGATATATTCCGTGTAGCGTACAAACGGGGTAAAGTAACAATGAGAACAGTTTCAATTTAGTAATCAAGGACACCCGGTTTATATTATTAGTACCGCAATTTTTAAATAAAACTTTTATAACCGTCAAATTATATTTAATATCATGCAATTACTATTCAATAAAACATAAGCAAATTACAATAATGTGAAAAATGGTGGTGCAAGTGATGACCAAAGAAAAAAACAAGGTATCATGTATCAAGAGGAGTAGTGATTTACTTAAATTCCCGGTCCAACGATATTCAGTAAGGACTATTCAAAGTTTTTTATTTTATATGTGTGAAATATTGGATGATCTTGCCTACTTACTTTTAAGATCTGAATCAGCACGATAATTTTACCCAATGCAATATTATTTATACTTACGATGAAAGAAAGAAAATATCTTTGTATTTGTAAATTTTTCCAATTAGGAGGCGAAATCGAATTTAATTAAATTCTAAGATATAGCTAGGGAAATCAATTAAATTTGAATCAATTTGGAAGCTTTTCGAGATTGAAAACGATGCGCATAAATTAATATTACCTTTTTATTAATATATCAAAGAAAAAAAAAAAGGAATGAAGAGAAAGACAAAACACCCCAATAACATAATTATATAAAGCTGTATTAGATTTACACTATGGAAATACTGGCATTAATATATAATCATCCATTGATATGTGAATTAATAACTGGTAAATTTTTAGAAATTTTGATGAAATTAAGAATTTATGACTGTCATATTTGTAATGTTGAAGCTTAATAATAAATAACTCATAATACAAATAATAATGCAAAATAATTTGAACACTATAATATCTAACAAATAATACTGAGAAATCATGCGAACAATCATAATAAATAACCAATAATAATAAGACCTAATACTAAGCATGTTAATGAATACCAAATAATACAAACAATAATAAGACATAATAGATATCATAATAATAGATAGCAACCAATGATACAAATAACAATATTTGAGATATTGATGAAAGTCAGATTCAGTAATTTTGCGAGTCTTTTTTCTTCTCTTCATACTACAAAATAAAGTACAATAGTGTGTAAACAAACTACCGAGCAAAATTTGTAACCTTTAAAATTGAGAATTTAAACAAAACTATTGAAAATAATTTTTGGGCCGCCACTTAGGTGCAAGAAAGTTAACACTTGTTAACTTTGATTCTTCCAGCTTTTTCTAATTGAAAACTTCCAGTCAATGGCCCATTAAATTTTCCAAATTCGGTCACCTTTGTATAAATTTCAAAAGGAAAGTGTCCTTACGCGAAAATTATCTTCAAAGTAATTTTTAAAAGAGAAATTGAAGGTATCTATCAGAGGTATATGAACGTACATGAATTGATTTCCTACATTACTAGCAGTGAACGAGGCGGTTCAATGAACGTAGTTGCTAAATAGTACACTCTTTTTAAGAATTAACAAAAAGTTTTATATTATATCCCTAAAACAATGATAATTATACCCTATTATTGTTTACATAAGGTTGTAAGTAATTTTTGTTAGAAACCAGTAAGGAATTTGTTCGATGAACTATAAATTGAACAGGTCACGAATTAAGTATTGAGATGCTAGAAATACAAATAACAAAATGAGTTGCTAATAAAAAAACTCCGACTTTCCTTTCCAGTGGTTCTTCTTTTCAGCGGGAAATAAGGTGCAGGGTAGGTATGCCGTCGCGAGGGTAGGGTTTGAGAAAATCCGCTGAGGTCGGTTTCGCGTCACGCGCGGTACGCGGTACCTTTGTTGTTTTGCCTTTTTATTAGAGTAGCTTTCGTCGGGTTGAGTTAACGTAGTATACTTTTCGGTACCGCGTCGGAAATTCGGGAATGCGAAGTAAAAATAAGATTTTGTTCTTTGACTGATTGATGAAGAAATACGGAGTAACGTAAAATAGGTTTCCTCTCCGTATGGTTTTGTTTTGTGACGCGTTTGAAAACGGGCATGTATTGGTGGCTGAATATTGTAAATGAGCGTAACCCATTCGGAGACCCGCGACCGAAATCCTCTCCGATCTAGCTGGCCGACAAGCAGCCACCGCGTGCATATTTACGGTGCACGGATTGGTTGACCGGTTGGTACCATCTGTTGGCACTACTCAGACTTAACGTCTAGAACCGATAAGAGGTCGGTTCCGCGTTCGCACGTAGACGTAAAATCATTACAAATGGCGCCCAACGTGGGGCCCAAAACATCCTAAGGGGATAAACGATTCGCGTCTTCTGACGAGTTGGTCCTTTACGGAGGATGTAAGGTACTTTGGTACTCGAGCCTCACAAACAGGAGCAGTGGAGTTGTGTGATACACACTAGCAGTCGCTTCACGTGAGTTGTAGCTTCCGCTCTCCTTTGTTTGATTTTTTTTTCGCGACAGAATCCTTCCGATGTGTTGTCCCAGGTTAACCCCTGTAAGGACCTTCTATTTTCTTGATGGAACTGTCAGCCAGATGGGGTTTCTCCTGTTGGCCTGGACTCTCAAGAAAATAGAAGGCTACCTTGCCTTTATGTCGCGGAAGGATTCTACTTATTTCGTATGCGTGATAGACGAGTGGTATCGGTTCAACGTTCGGCGGCGTATGCTGGAGTTGCAAAGCCCCGAATGTTCACACGCGTTGGGAATTTTGACCGCGTACTAAGCTGTTACGGTAGCTCTACCACTTGTCTCGTCGAGTCATTTGACGTAGTTTAGAGACGGTTTTTGTGATGTATGTGGGTTTAGGGGATAAATTTTGTAAATCGACCGAAAGCACTCTTTCTTCGGCAGACTACCATGCACTCTCATTTCCCTTTGGAGGAGTCGACTACTGGAAAGGAAAGTGTGTATTAAAAAAATTTTTTTTTCTATTTTACCGAAATAGCTCGCCACTATCGGCCACTAATTTATTTCTAAGCTTTCACATATATATTAGGTTAGTAGTAGGAGTAATTTACCTTTCTTTTGTTTAGTAATACCCATTGCCAACACACATATTAAACATCAACATGGCGACAAAGCGGACCCCAGATAAGCGTTGGACCAGATCCAAAACGGTCCAACCAGCTAACTGCGGGATCCGCTTTGAAGACGTAGTGGAGGGCGCACACAGCGTGCGATTGGAGTGCGGACACCTTTTCCATCCTGCCTGTGTCCAACAGCTCCTCCTAACGTCCGAGCTTTGCCCACTATGCCGGCGACCCATAGAGCGGACCGCCGTAGACGTCCCCCTCGGAACGCCCGTTCCCACGCGTGGAGCAGTGGCGAAAGGGGTTCCAGATGCCGAACCGCCCCAATCACTGATGGACTTGCAAGGAGCCGTGGGCGGTGAAGTTCCTGCTGCAGTTGTCGCGGCCGAGGTTACACCCGCGCCTCTCACCCACTCCATTGACACCCTCGTGGCGTTGATGCGAGATATGTCGGAGAGGATTGGCAACTTGGAGGGAAGGCTCCAGAACCCCCCCATGAGCCAACCACCCAGCCGCGTGAGAACTCCGCTTGGCTGGGAGCCCAATCCCAGTGTGGCTATGCCCCACTTCCGCAAGAGAACTAAGGGAACAAATAAAGAAACGGAAACAAGGCGCTCACGAACCGTTCGACCAGTACTACACAAGTATAGTGAGATTGAGCACTCGCTTGCGAACAACCATGCCCGAGGACGAACTGGTAGAAATTATCAGAGAGAATATGCGTTGGGAGCTTCAGAACAGCCTTCTGCATTTTCCCATCAACACCATACAGGTATTGCGCCTCCATGCCCATAGGCAAGAACAACTGGATGAGCGGCGAGGTACCTTCCGTCCACAACCTCGCATAACGGGACCAAATCCCCGAAATCATCACACCGCGGAGTTGATGGCAGCGGACCACCTACTTGCTGACCCAGTACCAGTACCGAGGAGCGGAGCACCACAGGAGCTTGAGGACCCAGCAATGATTGATCGACCCTCCCTTGAAGCAATTACAAGCCCGACGGTCTGTTGGAACTGCCGACAAACGGGGCATCGGTTCTATGCATGTCCAGCGGAACCGACGCTCTTCTGTTACCGATGCGGGAAGGCCGACACTTACGCACCTGATTGCGCAAATTGCAAATTGCGAAAAAATTTGCCAGCGAGTTCCGCGACCACCCGTCGGCACTCCTAAAACCCGGACGAACCAAGGCTGATCCCATCACTAGCTATGACCAAGCCCCAGACATGACTCCAATTCTGCTGACTCGCACCGCCAAACACAGTTCTCCCGAAGTTCCACAACCGACGCCATCCTTTGTCGAGGCGGACGCACAGAAGAATGGTAGCGAGGCGAAAGTTCCTTGGCATGTCAAACCCTTCCACGTCAGACTGCGGAATTATTTGGATACTCGACAGCGCATCTTCCATGAGGGGTTGGCTACAACTGTCCCACTGCGAAGAAAGCGAGCCACGTGTCGGATGCGGAGCTTCTGGAGAAGGGTCAGGCAGTCGAGGAAGGTGCTGAAGGACATACACTTAGACGAATTATTGAGGGATGACGTTCGACCATATGCGTCAGTACACCTCCTGCAAAAACGTTTGTCAGGTTTAGTCGATACGGGAGCCAGTGTGAATTGCATATAGCCGATTTTGCAGGGGAGGTACTGGCAATGCACGCGGACCAAATCCACCATTTTACCACCTGGTTAAGTACGGCGGACGGAACTCGTCACTCTGTAGTGGGAAAAATTACGACGGATGTCACCTTTAAAGGAGTAACTAAACCTCTGGAATTTTACATCATACCTCAATTAACCCAGAATCTTTATCTAGGGGTGGATTTCGTTCGAAAATTTAACTTGGCCCCAGCACTGTTTTCCGGTACGACCCTGGAGTCCGTCACCACAGCTCCTGACCAAACTCAAACCACTCACTTATTACGATATACACTGGATGTGAATCAGCAACTGCGACTTGACTCGGCTATATCGGCTTTTCCATCGCATGAGAAGGAAGGTCTCGGGCAGACGGCACTGGTGTTACACACTATAGATGTGGGGGATGCTAAACCCATAAAACAGAGACATTTTGACATATCTCCGGCGAAGGAAAAGTTGTTATATGCCGAAGTTGATCGAATGCTAGCATTAGGCGTGATCGAAGAATCGCAGAGCGCGTGGGTTTCCCCGGTCACCTTAGTTGTCAAGCCGAACAAGGTCCGGCTATGCTTAGATGCCAGACACTTGAACGCCGTCACTGTCAAGGACGCATACCCTCTACCGTTGATTGAAGGCATTTTGAGTCGGTTGCCTAAAGCCCATTTCATCACGAGCTTAGACCTCAAGGACGCCTTCTGGCAAATTCCTTTAGACCCGGGCTCAAAGGAGAAAACAGCCTTCACAGTCCCAAGTCGGTCCCTGTATCAATTCGTGACCATGCCATTCGGATTGTGCAATGCCCCTCAAACAATGACGCGCCTTATGGATAAGGTGATACCACCTCGTTTACGGCACCAAGTTCTCGTGTACTTGGACGATCTGCTGCTTATAACCGAGACCTTTAACGAACACATCGACCTGCTTCAGGAGGTGGCTCTACACATCCGGAGGGCAGGGTTAACCATCAACATACAGAAGAGTCAGTTCGTGATGACGGAGGTGAAGTATTTAGTTCACATCATTGGGCATGGCAATATCAAGACCGATCCGGACAAGACTCAAGCGATTGACGTTTTTCCATTACCCAAGACCACCAAGCAATTACGCCGATTCCTAGGCTAATGCGGGTGGTACCAGCGTTTCGTACGTGACTATGCCACCATTACCACTCCTTTGACCGACATGCTGCGTAAGGGACGTAAGTTCGTCTGGGAAGAGCCCAGCTTGCGAGCCTTTGAAGAGCTAAAGAAGAGTCTGACTACAGCCCCCGTACTGCACAGCCCGGACTTTGACAAACCGTTCTCAATCCATTGTGACGCGAGTCAACATGGGGTGGGAGCAGTCTTAGTCCAGGTTGCACAAGACGGCGAGGAGAGGCCTATAGCCTTCATGTCCCACCAGCTGAACCAGGCCCAGCGGAACTACATGGTCTGGAAGCAGGAATGCCTAGCGGCTGTGCTGGCAGTGAAACATTGTCGAGCATATGTAGAAGGACATCCTTTTGAAATCGTCACTGATCATGCGTCACTGAAATGGCTGATGAGCCAAACGGTTCTCCACGGCCGCTTGGCCAGATGGGCCTTGAAATTACAGGCGTTTGACTTCACGATAAGACACCGCAAAGGAAGTCAGCACGTGGTACCGGACACACTATCAAGGATGTTCGCCCCTGAAGGAGCCAAGTTGGTGCAGGAGGACGACAGCCCCCTATGGATCGACTTGGACCATTCCGCCTTCAAGTCAGCATGTTATACCCAGCTGATGAATACGATTCAGAACCAGTTGCCACAGCTGCCAGAACTACGGGTGATGGAGGGATTCATATACAAGTGGACGAGACACGCCTCCGGAGACCCCATCCAAGAAGAGGAACAGTGGAAGTTATGGGTGCCCGAAGAACTGACATGCGAATTGATTAAGCGGGCTCATGACCACCCATTGAGTGCACACGGCGGTTATAGTCGTACGCTTCGGTGACTGAAGACTTACTTCTTTTGGCCTAAGATGGCGCAGCAAGTGAAAAAGTACGTAGCCGCTTGTGAGCTGTGCAAATGCACTAAAGCGCAAAATACTGTTCTTCGGCCCCCGATGGGAAAATTCGAACTACCGGAGCAGGTGTTCCAGCGTCTGTATATAGATCTCATCGGTCCGTACCCTCGCTCGACTTCGGGATACACGGGAGCTGTCGTGGTCCTGGACCACTTGTCCAAATTTCCGGTTGTGGAACCTCTTCGAAACCTGCACACCGGCCCCATAGTCAGCTTTCTGGAAAATCGCGTTTTCCATATATTTGGAGTACCGGAGAAGCTGGTCTCCGACAACGGAGTTCAGGTCACCCCGTCTAGATTTCGGGAATTAATGGAGAAGTATGGCATTACACATCAGCGGACTGCCGTTTATTCTCCGCAAGCCAATGCGTCCGAGCGATTGAACCGCACCCTCATAGCCGCCATTCGGGCCTACGTCCAACCGGATCAGAAGGATTGGGACCGCAGGATTTCCGCCATCACCTGTGCTCTGCGTTCGTCTTATCACTCCAGCACAGGCATCTCCCCATACTTTGCCGTGTTCAGCCAGCATATGATTTGTCACGGAAACTCATACCGGCTATTGCGACAGTTGAAAGGTCTGGAAGACCCAATGGTTGTGCTGGAGCCGCACGAGAAACTCCAAATTCTACGAGAACAAATCCGGGAGAGGATTGAAGACAGTAGACAGGTGGGGGAGGAGCGGTAGAATCTGCGATCCCATCCTTCTGGCTTCAAGGCAGGCGACGAAATCTACCGACGGAATTCTAGACAAAGTGAAGCAGGTCGGCATTACACTGCCAAGCTAGATAAGAAGTTCGTGAAGTGTCGAGTCTTACAAGTTTTAAGTCCCACGTGGTACCTCATTAAAGACATGTCCGGAAAGGAGCTGGGAGTCTACCATGCCAAAGACCTACGACGCTGAGAGAAAAAGAAAAAGAAAAAAAAAACATCATAGGGCCAAGCAACGTTTCCTTCAGTCTCCCCATGCCTGGTAGGCATCGTGGACACTGCCCTGTAAAGAATCATGCGACACCGCTGGCTGCCACTACTAACACACTTTGCTGCCAGGTGGCTTGTCATTTCAAGTTGGTTGTGACGAGCGCCCATCCCACGTCAATTTTGTCGTGGGATGTCAAGAAGATTTGACAGCCACATGGGAGGAAAGTGTGGAAGTAGTGGCCGTCACACAGGAAGAAGAACTCTCCCACAAATAGGTCATCACTGATATCCATCGACTATTCCAAAAGTAGTAAAGATATCTGAAATTGGAATTGGTAAGTCGGTGAATGCAAAGTTTGTTTTTCCGCTGCGAGTAAAATAACGTTCTGTGATGCTTAGGTTAACCGCGGACATCAGCAATCAATCCATGCAGAGATGCGCAAATGCGATGCATGTCCGTATTTGCCTAGATTAAAGTGCCGCATTAAACAACAACCGGACAATACGAATGGGCGATTGCCTGCCGGAATGTATCCCCAATTTGGAGTCAGTAGTTCTTACTGGGAACAATATTCAAGAGTTGGCGATTTGGAACCACTCAGGCACCTCAAAAAGTTGGAAACATCGTGCTTGCTTGTAAACCCCGTATCTGCAAAGCCATATTACAGTGAGTATGTTGCATATAAGTTAAATCCGATCCAATCTGAAGGACTTATGAAGTAAACTTGCCACTAATGTATAGAACAATAACATGTCGGAAGTCCCGCGGAAGAGTTCTTTAGTTGATATCGGGAAAAAAACATGAAATTATTGTTGCGTTTTAAACGAATTTCGAGCGTTTCCATAATCCTAGGTATATACAGGTCATGTATGAAAATATGATCAACATAGACGGTGCAAGTGAAACATCTTGATCGAAAGAAAAATGTTTACGATGATATCCATAGTGTGTGTAGAAGTGATATATTCCGTGTAACGTACAAACGGGGTAAAGTAACAATGAGAACAGTTTCAATTTAGTAATCAAGGACACCCGGTTTATATTATTAGTACCGCAATTTTTAAATAAAACTTTTATAACCGTCAAATTAGATTTAATATCATGCAATTACTATTCAATAAAACATAAGCAAATTACAATAATGAGAAAAATGGTGGTGCAAGTGATGACCAAAGGAAAAAAACAAGGTATCATGTATCAAGAGGAGTAGTGATTTACTTAAATTCCCGGTCCAACGATATTCAGTAAGGACTATTCCAATTTTTTTATTTTATATGTATGAAATATTGGATGATCTTGCCTACTTACTTTTAAGATCTGAATCAGCACGATAATTTTACACAATGCAATATTATTTATACTTACGATGAAAGAAAGAAAATATCTTTGTATTTGTAAATTTTTCCAATTAGGAGGCGAAATTGAATTTAATTAAATTCTAAGATATAGCTAGGGCAATCAATTAAATTCGAATCAATTTGGAAGCTTTTCGAGATTGAAAACGATGCGCATAAATTAATATTACCGTTTTATTAATATATCAAAGGAAAAAAAAGGAATGAAGAGAAAGACAAAACACCCCAATAACATAATTATTTAAAGCTGTATTAGATTTACACTATGGAAATACTGGCATTAATAAATAATCATCCATTGATATGTGAAGATCCTTAGAATAAAATCCAGCTAGAAAAGGCAACCCACAAAGAGCTGAATTAGCTGTATTTAAACAAGTAACAGTTAAAGGCATATGAATTACTAAATTACCCATAGTACGAATATCTTGAGAATTTGATATATTATGAATAATAGCTCCAGCGCATATAAATAACAAAGCCTTAAATAAAGCATGAGTTAATAGATGAAAAAAAGTTATTTTAGGAAACCCTATAGAAAGGATTCTTATTATTAAGCCCAACTGACTTAAAGTAGAAAGAGCGATAATTTTTTTTAAATCAAACTCAAAATTAACACCAAGACCCGATATAAACATTGTCAACACTATAATATCTAACAAATAATACCGAGAAATCATACGAACAATCATAATAAATAACCAATAATAATAAGACCTAATACTAAGCATGTTAATGAATACCAAATAATACAAACAATAATAAGGCATAATAGATATCATAATAATAGATAGCAACCAATGATACAAATAACAATACTTGAGATATTGATGAAAGTCAGATTCAGTAATTTTGCGAGTCTTTTTTCTTCTCTTCATACTACAAAATAAAGTACAATAGTGTGTAAACAAACTACCGAGAAAATTTGTAACCTTTAAAATTGAGAATTTAAACAAAACTATTGAAAATAATTTTTGGGCCGCCACTTAGGTGCAAGAAAGTTAACACTTGTTAACTTTGATTCTTCCAGCTTTTTCTAATTGAAAACTTCCAGTCAATGGCCCATTAAATTTTCCAAATTCGGTCACCTTTGTATAAATTTGAAAAGAAAAGTGTCCTTACGCGAAAATTATCTTCAAAGTAATTTTTAAAAGAGAAATTGAAGGTTTCTATCAGAGGTATATGAACGTACATGAATTGATTTTCTACATTACTTGCAGTGAACGAGGCGGTTCAATGAACGTAGTTGCTAAATAGTACACTCTTTTTAAGAATTAACAAAAAATTTTATATTATATCCCTAAAACATTGATAATTATACCCTATTATTGTTTACATAAGGTTGTAAGTAATTTTTGTTAGAAACCAGTAAGGAATTTGTTCGATGAACTATAAATTGAACAGGTCACGAATTAAGTATTGAGATGCTAGAAATAAAAATAACAAAATGAGTTGCTAATAAAAAAACCCCGACTTTCCTTTCCAGTGGTTCTTCTTTTCAGCGGGAAATAAGGTGCAGGGTAGGTATGCCGTCGCGAGGGTAGGGTTCGAGAAAATCCGCTGAGGTCGGTTTCGCGTCACGCGCGGTACGCGGTACCTTTGTTGTTTTGCCTTTTTATTAGAGTAGCTTTCGTCGGGTTGAGTTAACGTAGTATATTTTTCGGTACCGCGTCGGAAATTCGGGAATGCGAAGTAAAAATAAGATTTTGTTCTTTGACTGATTGATGAAGAAATACGGAGTAACGTAAAATAGGTTTCCTCTCCGTATGGTTTTGTTTTGTGACGCGTTTGAAAACGGGCATGTATTGGTGGCTGAATATTGTAAATGAGCGTAACCCATTCGGAGACCCGCGACCGAAATCCTCTCCGATCTAGCTGGCCGACAAGCAGCCACCGCGTGCATATTTACGGTGCACGGATTGGTTGACCGGTTGGTACCATCTGTTGGCACTACTCAGACTTAACGCCTAGAACCGATGAGAGGTCGGTTCCGCGTTCGCACGTAGACGTAAAATCATTACCAATGGCGCCCAACGTGGGGCCCAAAACATCCTAAGGGGATAAACGATTCGCGTCTTCTGACGAGTTGGTCCTTTACGGAGGATGTAAGGTACTTTGGTACTCGAGCCTCACAAACAGGAGCAGTGGAGTTGTGTGATACACACTAGCAGTCGCTTCACGTGAGTTGTAGCTTCCGCTCTCCTTTGTTTGATTTTTTTTTCGCGACAGAATCCTTCCGATGTGTTGTCCCAGGTTAACCCCTGTAAGGACCTTCTATTTTCTTGATGGAACTGTCAGCCAGATGGGGTTTCTCCTGTCGGCCTGGACTCTCAAGAAAATAGAAGGCTACCTTGCCTTTATGTCGCGGAAGGATTCTACTTATTTCGTATGCGTGATAGACGAGTGGTATCGGTTCAACGTTCGGTGGCGTATGCTGGAGTTGCAGAGCCCGGAATGCTCACACGCGTTGGGAATTTTGACCGCGTACTAAGCTGTTACGGTAGCTCTACCACTTGTCTCGTCGAGTCATTTAACGTAGTTTAGAGACGGTTTTTGTGATGTATGTGGGTTCAGGGGATAAATTTTGTAAATCGACCGAAAGCACTCTTTCTTCGGCAGACTACCACACACTCTCATTTGCCTTTGGTGGAGTCGGCTGCTGGAAAGGAAAAGGTGTATTAAAAAATTTTTTTTTCCTATTTTACCGAAATAGCTCGCCACTATCGGCCACTAATTTATTTCTAAGCTTTCACATATATATTAGGTTAGTAGTAGGAGTAATTTACCTTTCTTTTGTTTAGTAATACCCATTGTCAACACACATATTAAATATCAACATGGCGACAAAGCAGACCCCAGATAAGCGTTGGACCAGATCCAAAACGGTCCAACCAGCTAACTGCGGGATCTGCTTTGAAGACGTAGTGGAGGGCGTACACAGCGTGCGATTGAAGTGCGGACACCTGTTCTATCGAGCCTGTGTCCAACAGCTCCTCCTAACGTCCGAGCTTTGCCCACTATGCCGGCGACCCATAGAGCGGACCGCCGTAGACGTCCCCCTCGGAACGCCCGTCGCCACGCGTGGAGCAGTGGCGAAAGGGGTTCCAGATGCCGAACTGCCCCAATCACTGATGGACTTGCAAGGAGCCACGGACGGTGAAGTTCCTGCTGCAGTTGTCGCGGCCGAGGTTACACCCGCGCCTTCCACCCACTCCATTGACACCCTCGTGGCGTTAATGCGAGATATGTCGGAGAGGATTGGCACCTTGGAGGGAAGGCTCCAGAACCTCCCCATGAGCCAACCACCCAGCCGCGTGAGAACTCCGCTTGGCTGGGAGCCCAATCCCAGTGTGGCTATGCCCCACTCTCGACCATCTGATCAATGGACCCTACCTCCAAGGAACTCGGGAATGGATCCCAGAGCTCCCGAGTATAGACCACGACACAGCACCGCACCTCCGTTGGTACCTCCAGTCCCCGAGGCAGTTCCTTACAACAGGTCAATCGAAGATGCGATTCCCCCCGGGAACGCATTGACACCTTTCCGAGACCCGACGCCTCGTATCATGGAGAGTTGGCGCCTGAACTTCACGGGTTTCAACGCTATGATATCAGCGGACCGGTTCCTTTTCAGGATTCAGGCGTTAGTATCCAGCACCCTGGGAGGTGATTTCTCGGCCTTCCTCCGGCATGCACATCTTTTGTTCAGCGGAGATGCTGCCGACTGGTACTGGAGTTTTAAGGAGACGACGCCACGTCGCACTTGGAATTCTTTCAGTGCAGCCTTCCGCAATCGATTTGATGATGGCTTCACTGAGAGAGAACTAAGGGAACAAATAAAAAAACGGAAACAAGGCGCTCACGAACCGTTCGACCAGTACTACACAAGTATAGTGAGATTGAGCACTCGCTTGCGAACAACCATGCCCGAGGACGAACTGGTAGAAATTATCAGAGAGAATATGCGTTGGGAGCTTCAGAACAGCCTTCTGCATTTTCCCATCAACACCATACAGGGATTGCGCCTCCATGCCCGTAGGCAAGAACAACTGGATGAGCGGCGAGGTACCATCCGCCCACAGCCTCGCATAACGGGACCAAATCCCCGAAATCATCACACCGCGGAGTTGATGGCAGCGGACCACCTACTTGCTGACCCAGTACCAGTACCGAGGAGCGGAGCACCACAGGAGCTTGAGGACCCAGCAATGATTGATCGACCCTCCCTTGAAGCAATTACAAGCCCGACGGTCTGTTGGAACTGCCGACAAACGGGGCATGGGTTCTATGCATGTCCAGCGGAACCGACGCTCTTCTGTTACCGATGCGGGAAGGCCGACACTTACGCACCTTATTGCGCAAATTGCGAAAAAACTTGCAAGCGTGTGCCGCGACCACCCGTCGGCACTCCTAAAACCCGGACGAACCAAGGCTGATCCCATCACTAGCTATGACCAAGCTCCAGACATGACTCCAATTCTGCTGACTCGCACCGCCAAACACAGTTCTCCCGAAGTTCCACAACCAACGCCATCGTTTGTCGAGGCGGACGCGCAGAGAAATGGTAGCGAGGCGAAAGTTCCTTGGCATGTCAAACCCTTCCACGTCAGACTGCGGAATTATTTGGCTACTCGACAGCGCATCTTCCATGGGGAGTTGGCTACAACTGTCCCACCGCGAAGAAAGCGAGCCACGCGTCGGATGCGGAGCTTCTGGAGAAGGGTCAGGCAGTCGAGGAAGGTGCTGAAGGACATACACTTAGACGAATTATTGAGGGATGACGTTCGACCATATGCGTCAGTACACCTCCTGCAAAAACGTTTGTCAGGTTTAGTCGATACGGGAGCCAGTGTGAATTGCATATCAGCCGATTTTGCAGGGGAGGTACTGGCAATGCACGCGGACCAAATCCACCATTTTACCACCTGGTTAAGCACGGCGGACGGAACTCGTCACTCTGTAGTGGGAAAAATTACGACGGATGTCACCTTTAAAGGAGTAACTAAACCTCTGGAATTTTACATCATACCTCAATTAACCCAGAATCTTTATCTAGGGGTGGATTTCGTTCGAAAATTTAACTTGGCCCCAGCACTGTTTTCCGGTACGACCCTGGAGTCCGTCACCACAGTTCCTGACCAAACTCAAACCACTCACTTATTACGACATACACTGGATGTGAATCAGCAACTGCGACTTGACTCGGCTATATCGGCTTTTCCATCGCATGAGAAGGAAGGTCTCGGGCGGACGGCACTGGTGTTACACACTATAGATGTGGGGGATGCTAAACCCATAAAACAGAGACATTTTGCCATATCTCCGGCGAAGGAAAAGTTGTTATATGCCGAAGTTGATCGAATGCTAGCATTAGGCGTGATCGAAGAATCGCAGAGCGCGTGGGCTTCCCCGGTCACCTTAGTTGTCAAGCCGAACAAGGTCCGGCTATGCTTAGATGCCAAACGCTTGAACGCCGTCACTGTCAACGACGCATACCCTCTACCGTTGATTGAAGGCATTTTGAGTCGGTTGCCTAAAGCCCATTTCATCACGAGCTTAGACC
This sequence comes from Odontomyia ornata, assembly GCA_963969285.1. Classification (NCBI taxonomy): domain Eukaryota; kingdom Metazoa; phylum Arthropoda; class Insecta; order Diptera; family Stratiomyidae; genus Odontomyia; species Odontomyia ornata. Next base: position 229,011,312 of record OZ017738.1, on the reverse strand, counting down.
TCAAGGACGCCTTCTGGCAAATTCCTTTAGACCCGGGCTCAAAGGAGAAAACAGCCTTCACAGTCCCAAGTCGGCCCCCGTATCAATTCGTGACCATGCCATTCGGATTGTGCAATGCCCCTCAAACAATGACGCGCCTTATGGATAAGGTGATACCACCTCGTTTACGGCACCAAGTTTTCGTGTACTTGGACGATCTGCTGCTTATAACCGAGACCTTTAACGAACACATTGACCTGCTTCAGGAGGTGGCTCTACACATCCGGAGGGCAGGGTTAACCATCAACATACAGAAGAGTCAGTTCGTGATGACGGAGGTGAAGTATTTAGGTCACATCATTGGGCATGGCAATATCAAGACCGATCCGGACAAGACTCAAGCGATTGACGTTTTTCCATTACCCAAGACCACCAAGCAATTACGCCGATTCCTAGGCTTATGCGGATGGTACCAGCGTTTCGTACGTGACTATGCCACCATTACCACTCCTTTGACCGACATGCTGCGTAAGGGACGTAAGTTCGTCTGGGAAGAGCCCAGCTTGCGAGCCTTTGAAGAGCTAAAGAAGAGTCTGACTACAGCCCCCGTACTGCACAGCCCGGACTTTGACAAACTGTTCTCAATCCATTGTGACGCGAGTCAACATGGGGTGGGAGCAGTCTTAGTCCAGGTTGCACAAGACGGCGAGGAGAGGCCTATAGCCTTCATGTCCCACAAGCTGAACCAGGCCCAGCGGAACTACATGGTCTCGGAGCAGGAATGCCTAGCGGCTGTGCTGGCAGTGAAACCTTTTCGAGCATATGTAGAAGGACATCCTTTTGAAATCGTCACTGATCATGCGTCACTGAAATGGCTGATGAGCCAAACGGATCTCCACGGCCGCTTGGCCAGATGGGCCTTGAAATTACAGGCGTTTGACTTCACGATAAGACACCGCAAAGGAAGTCAGCACGTGGTACCGGACACACTATCAAGGATGTTCGCCCCTGAAGGGGCCGAGTTGGCGCAGGAGGACGACAGCCCCCTATGGATCGACTTGGACCATTCCGCCTTCAAGTCAGCATGTTATACTCAGCTGATGAATACGATTCAGAACCAGTTGCCACAGCTGCCAGAACTACGGGTGACGGAGGGATTTATATACAAGCGGACGAGACACGCCTCCGGAGACCCCATCCAAGAAGAGGAACAGTGGAAGTTATGGGTGCCCGAAGAACTGACATGCGAATTGATTAAGCGGGCTCATGACCACCCAATGAGTGCACACGGCGGTTATGGTCGTACGCTTCGGCGACTGAAGACTTACTTCTTTTGGCCTAAGATGGCGCAGCAAGTGAAAAAGTACGTAGCCGCTTGTGAGCTGTGCAAATGCACTAAAGCGCCCAATACTGTTCTTCGGCCCCCGATGGGAAAATTCGAACTACCGGAGCGGGTGTTCCAGCGTCTTTATATTGGGACCGCAAGATTTCCGCCATCACCTGTGCTCTGCGTTCGTCTTATCACTCTACCACAGGCATCTCTCCATACTTTGCCGTGTTCGGCATTACACTGCCAAGCTAGATAAGAAGTTCGTGAAGTGTCGAGTCTTACAAGTTTTAAGTCCCACGCGGTACCTCATTGAGGATATGTCCGGAAAGGAGCTGGGAGTCTACCATGCCAAAGACCCACGACGCTGAGAGAAAAAGACAAAGATGAAAAACAACATAGGGCCAAGCAACTTTTCCTTCAGTCTCCCCATGCCTGGTAGACATCGTGGACCTTGCCCTGTAATGAATCATGCGACGCCGCTGGCTACCACTACTGACACACTTTGCTGCCAGGTGGCTTGTCATTTCAAGTTGGTTGCGACGAGCGCACATCCCACGTCAATTTTGTCGTGGGATGTCAAGAAGATTTGACAGCCACATGGGAGGAAAGTGTGGAAGTAGTCACACAGGAAGAAGAACACACACAGGAAGAAGAACTCTCCCACAAATAGGTCATCACTGATATCCATCGACTATTCCAAAAGTAGTAAAGATATCTGAAATTGGAATTGGTAAGTCGGTGAATGCAAAGTTTGTTTTTCCGCTGCGAGTAAAATAACGTTCTGTGATGCTTAGGTTAACCGCGGACATCAGCAATCAATCCATGCAGAGATGCGCAAATGCGATGCATGTCCGTATTTGCCTAGATTAAAGTGCCGCATTAAACAACAACCGGACAATACGAATGGGCGATTGCCTGCCGGAATGTATCCCCAATTTGGAGTCAGTAGTTCTTACTGGGAACAATATTCAAGAGTTGGCGATTTGGAACCACTCAGGCACCTCAAAAAGTTGGAAACATCGTGCTTGCTTGTAAACCCCGTATCTATAAAGCCATATTACAGTGAGTATGTTGCATATAAGTTAAATCCGATCCAATCTGAAGGACTTATGAAGTAAACTTGCCACTTATGTAAAGAACGATAACATGTCGGAAGTCCCGCGGAAGAGTTCTTTAGTTGATATCGGGAAAAAAACATGAAATTATTGTTGCGTTTTCAACGAAATTCGAGCATTTCCATAATCCTAGGTATATACATGTCATGTATGAAAATATGATCAACATAGACGGTGCAAGTGAAACATCTTGATCGAAAGAAAAATGTTTACGATGATATCCATAGTATGTGCAGAAGTGATATATTCCGTGTAACGTACAAACGGGGTAAAGTAACAATGAGAACAGTTTCAATTTAGTAATCAAGGACACCCGGTTTATATTATTAGTACCGCAATTTTTAAATAAAACTTTTATAACCGTCAAATTATATTTAATATCATGCAATTACTATTCAATAAAACATAAGCAAATTACAATAATGAGAAAAATGGTGGTGCAAGTGATGACCAAAGGAAAAAAACAAGGTATCATGTATCAAGAGGAGTAGTGATTTACTTAAATTCCCGGTCCAACGATATTCAGTAAGGACTATTCCAATTTTTTTATTTCATATGTGTGAAATATTGGATGATCTTGCCTACTTACTTTTAAGATCTGAATCAGCACGATAATTTTACACAATGCAATATTATTTATACTTACGATGAAAGAAAGAAAATATCTTTGCATTTGTAAATTTTTCCAATTAGGAGGCGAAATTGAATTTAATTAAATTCTAAGATATAGCTAGGGCAATCAATTAAATTCGAATCAATTTGGAAGCTTTTTGAGATTGAAAACGATGCGCATAAATTAATATTACCGTTTTATTAATATATCAAAGGAAAAAAAAGGAATGAAGAGAAAGACAAAACACCCCAATAACATAATTATATAAAGCTGTATTAGATTTACACTATGGAAATACTGGCATTAATAAATAATCATCCATTGATATGTGAAGATCCTTAGAATAAAATCCAGCTAGAAAAGGCAACCCACAAAGAGCTAAATTAGCTGTATTTAAACAAGTAACAGTTAAAGGCATATGAATTACTAAATTACCCATAGTACGAATATCTTGAGAATTTGATATATTATGAATAATAGCTCCAGCGCATATAAATAACAAAGCCTTAAATAAAGCATGAGTTAATAGATGAAAAAAAGTTATTTTAGGAAACCCTATAGAAAGGATTCTTATTATTAAGCCCAACTGACTTAAAGTAGAAAGAGCGATAATTTTTTTTAAATCAAACTCAAAATTAACACCAAGACCCGATATAAACATTGTCAACACTATAATATCTAACAAATAATACTGAGAAATCATACGAACAATCATAATAAATAACCAATAATAATAAGACCTAATACTAAGCATGTTAATGAATACCAAATAATACAAACAATAATAAGGCATAATAGATATCATAATAATAGATAGCAACCAATGATACAAATAACAATACTTGAGATATTGATGAAAGTCAGATTCAGTAATTTCGCGAGCCTTTTTTCTTCTCTTCATGCTACAAAATAAAGTACAATAGTGTGTAAACAAACTACCGAGAAAATTCGTAACCTTTAAAATTGAGAATTTAAACAAAACTATTGAAAATAATTTTTGGACCGCCACTTAGGTGCAAGAAAGTTAACACTTGTTAACTTTGATTCTTCCAGCTTTTTCTAATTGAAAACTTCCAGTCAATGGCCCATTAAATTTTCCAAATTCGGTCACCTTTGTATAAATTTCAAAAGGAAAGTGTCCTTACGCGAAAATTATCTTCAAAGTAATTTTTAAAAGAGAAATTGAAGGTTTCTATCGGAGGTATATGAACGTACATGAATTGATTTCCTACATTACTTGCAGTGAACGAGGCGGTTCAATGAACGTAGTTGCTAAATAGTACACTCTTTTTAAGAATTAACAAAAAATTTTATATTATATCCCTAAAACATTGATAATTATACCCTATTATTGTTTACATAAGGTTGTAAGTAATTTTTGTTAGAAACCAGTAAGGAATTTGTACAATAAACTATAAATTGAACAGGTCACGAATTAAGTATTGAGATGCAAGAAATAGAAATAACAAGATGAATTGCTAATAAAAAAACCCCGACTTTCCTTTCCAGTGGTTCTTCTTTTCAGCGGGAAATAAGGTGCAGGGTAGGTATGCCGTCGCGAGGGTAGGGTTTGAGAAAATCCGCTGAGGTCGGTTTCGCGTCACGCGCGGTACGCGGTACCTTTGTTGTTTTGCCTTTTTATTAGAGTAGCTTTCGTCGGGTTGAGTTAACGTAGTATACTTTTCGGTACCGCGTCAGAAATTCGGGAACGCGAAGTAAAAATAAGATTTTGTTCTTTGACTGATTGATGAAGAAATACGGAGTAACGTAAAATAGGTTTCCTCTCCGTATGGTTTTGTTTTGTGACGCGTTTGAAAACGGGCATGTATTGGTGGCTAAGTATTATAAATGAGCGTAACCCATTCGGAGACCCGTGACCGAAATCCTATCCGATCTAGCTGGCCGACAAGCAGCCACCGCGTGAATGGGTTACGGTGCACGGATTGGTTGACCGGTTGGTACCATCTGTTGGCACTACTCAGACTTAACGTCTAGAACCGATGAGAGGTCGGTTCCGCGTTCGCACGTGGACGTAAAATCATTACCAATGGCGCCCAACGTGGGGCCCAAAACATCCTAAGGGAATAAGAGAGTCGCGTCTTCTGACGAGTTGGTCCTTTACGGAGGATGTAAGGTACTTTGGTACTCGAGCCTCACAAACAGGAGCAGTGGAGTTGTGCGATACACTCTAGCAGTCGCTTCACGCGAGTTGTAGCTTCCGCTCTCCTTTGTTTGATTTTTTTTTTCGCGACAGAATTCTTCCGATGTGTTGTCCCAGGTTAACCCCTGTAAGGACCTTCTATTTTCTTGATGGAACTGTCAGCCAGATGGGGTTTCTCCTGTCGGCCTGGACTCTCAAGAAAATAGAAGGCTACCTTGCCTTTATGTCGCGGAAGGATTCTACTTATTTCGTATGCGTGATAGACGAGTGGTATCGGTTCAACGTTCGGTGGCGTATGCTGGAGTTGCAGAGCCCGGAATGCTCACACGCGTTGGGAATTTTGGCCGCGTACTAAGCTGTTACGGTAGCTCTACCACTTGTCTCGTCGAGTCATTTCATGTAGTTTAGAAACGGTTTTTGTGATGTATGTGGGTTTAGGGGATAAATTTTGTAAATCGACCGAAAGCACCCTTTCTTCGGCAGACTACCACGCACTCTCATTTGCCTTTGGAGGAGTCGACTGCTGGAAAGGAGAGTGTGTATTAAAAAAAATTTTTTTTTTCCTACTTTACCGAAATAGCTCGCCACTATCAGCGGACTGCCGTAGACGTCCCCCTCGGAACGCCCGTCCCCACGCGTGGAGCAGTGGCGAAAGGGGTTCCAGATGCCGAACCGCCCCAATCACTGATGGACTTGCAAGGAGCCGTGGGCGGTGAAGTTCCTGCTGCAGTTGTCGCGGCCGAGGTTACACCCGCGCCTTCCACCCACTCCATTGACACCCTCGTGGCGTTAATGCGAGATATGTCGGAGAGGATTGGCAACTTGGAGCGAAGGATCCAGAACTTCCCCATGAGCCAACCACCCAGCCGCGTGAGAACTCCGCTTGGCTGGGAGCCCAATCCCAGTGTGGCTATGCCCCACTCTCGACCATCTGATCAATGGACCCTACCTCCAAGGAACTCGGGAATGGATCCCAGAGCTCCCGAGTATAGACCACGACACAGCACCGCACCTCCGTTGGTACCTCCAGTCCCCGAGGCAGTTCCTTACAACAGGTCAATCGAAGATGCGATTCCCCCCGGGAACGCATTGACACCTTTCCGAGACCCGACGCCTCGTATCATGGAGAGTTGGCGCCTGAACTTCATGGGTTTCAACGCTATGATATCAGCGGACCGGTTCCTTTTCAGGATTCAGGCGTTAGTATCCAGCACCCTGGGAGGTGATTTCTCGGCCTTCCTCCGGCATGCACATCTTTTGTTCAGCGGAGATGCTGCCGACCGGTACTGGAGTTTTAAGGAGACGACGCCACGTCCCACTTGGAATTCTTTCAGTGCAGCCTTCCGCAATCGATTTGATGATGGCTTCACTGAGAGAGAACTAAGGGAACAAATAAAAAAACGGAAACAAGGCGCTCACGAACCGTTCGACCAGTACTACACAAGTATAGTGAGATTGAGCACTCGCTTGCGAACTGGTAGAAATTATCGGAGAGAATATGCGTTGGGAGCTTCAGAACAGCCTTCTGCATTTTCCCATCAACACGATACAGGGATTGCGCCTCCATGCCCGTAGGCAAGAACAACTGGATGAGCGGCGAGGTACCTTCCGCCCACAGCCTCGCATAACGGGACCAAATCCCCGAAATCATCACACCGCGGAGTTGATGGCAGCGGACCACCTACTTGCTGACCCAGTACCAGTACCGAGGAGCGGAGCACCACAGGAGCTTGAGGACCCAGCAATGATTGATCGACCCTCCCTTGAAGCAATTACAAGCCCGACGGTCTGTTGGAACTGCCGACAAACGGGGCATGGGTTCTATGCATGTCCAGCGGAATCGACGCTCTTCTGTTACCGATGCGGGAAGGCCGACACTTACGCACCTGATTGCGCATATTGCGAAAAAACTTGCCAGCGTGTGCCGCGACCACCCGTCGGCACTCCTAAAACCCGGCGAACCAAGGCTGATCCCATCACTAGCTATGACCAAGCACCAGATATGACTCCAATTCTGCTGACTCGCACCGCCAAACACAGTTCTCCCGAAGTTCCAAAACTGACGCCATCCTTTGTCGAGGCGGACGCGCAGGGAAATGGTAGCGAGGCGAAAGTTCCTTGGCATGTCAAACCCTTCCACGTCAGACTGCGGAATTATTTGGATACTCGACAGCGCATCTTCCATGAGGAGTTGGCTACAACTGTCCCACTGCGAAGAAAGCGAGCCACGCGTCGGATGCGGAGCTTCTGGAGAAGGGTCAGGCAGTCGAGGAAGGTGCTGAAGGACATACACTTAGACGAATTATTGAGGGATGACGTTCGACCATATGCGTCAGTACACCTCCTGCAAAAACGTTTGTCAGGTTTAGTCGATACGGGAGCCAGTGTGAATTGCATATCAGCCGATTTTGCAGGGGAGGTACTGGCAATGCACGCGGACCAAATCCACCATTTTACCACCTGGTTAAGCACAGCGGACGGAACTCGTCACTCTGTAGTGGGAAAAATTACGACGGATGTCATCTTTAAAGGAGTAACTAAACCTCTGGAATTTTACATCATACCTCAATTAACCCAGAATCTTTATCTAGGGGTGGATTTCGTTGGAAAATTTAACTTGGCCCCAGCACTGTTTTCCGGTACGACCCTGGAGTCCGTCACCACAGTTCCTGACCAAACTCAAACCACTCACTTATTACGACATACACTGGATGTGAATCAGCAACTACGACTTGACTCGGCTATATCGGCTTTTCCATCGCATGAGAAGGAAGGTCTCGGGCGGACGGCACTGGTGTTACACACTATAGATGTGGGGGATGCTAAACCCATCAAACAGAGACATTTTGCCATATCTCCGGCGAAGGAAAAGTTGTTATATGCCGAAGTTGATCGAATGCTAGCATTAGGCGTGATCGAAGAATGGCAGAGCGCGTGGGCTTCCCCGGTCACCTTAGTTGTCAAGCCGAACAAGGTCCGGCTATGCTTAGATGCCAGACGCTTGAACGCCGTCACTGTCAAGGACGCATACCCTCTACCGTTGATTGAAGGCATTTTGAGTCGGTTGCCTAAAGCCCATTTCATCACCAGCTTAGACCTCAAGGACGCCGTCTGGCAAATTCCTTTAGACCCGGGCTCAAAGGAGAAAACAGCCTTCACAGTCCCAAGTCGGCCCCCGTATCAATTCGTGACCATGCCATTCGGATTGTGCAATGCCCCTCAAACAATGACGCGCCTTATGGATAAGGTGATACCACCTCGTTTACGGCACCAAGTTTTCGTGTACTTAGACGATCTGCTGCTTATAACCGAGACCTTTAACGAACACATCGACCTGCTTCAGGAGGTGGCTCTACACATCCGGAGGGCAGGGTTAACCATCAACATACAGAAGAGTCAGTTCGTGATGACGGAGGTGAAGTATTTAGGTCACATCATTGGGCATGGCAATATCAAGACCGATCCGGACAAGACTCAAGCGATTGACGTTTTTCCATTACCCAAGACCACCAAGCAATTACGCCGATTCCTAGGCTTATGCGGATGGTACCAGCGTTTCGTACGTGACTATGCCACCATTACCACTCCTTTGACCGACATGCTGCGTAAGGGACGTAAGTTCGTCTGGGAAGAGCCCAGCTTGCGAGCCTTTGAAGAGCTAAAGAAGAGTCTGACTACAGCCCCCGTACTGCACAGCCCGGACTTTGACAAACTGTTCTCAATCCATTGTGACGCGAGTCAACATGGGGTGGGAGCAGTCTTAGTCCAGGTTGCACAAGACGGCGAGAAGAGGCCTATAGCCTTCATGTCCCACAAGCTGAACCAGGCCCAGCGGAACTACATGGTCTCGGAGCAGGAATGCCTAGCGGCTGTGCTGGCAGTGAAACCTTTTCGAGCATATGTAGAAGGACATCCTTTTGAAATCGTCACTGATCATGCGTCACTGGAATGGCTGATGAGCCAAACGGATCTCCACGGCCGCTTGGCCAGATGGGCCTTGAAATTACAGGCGTTTGACTTCACGATAAGACACCGCAAAGGAAGTCAGCACGTGGTACCGGACACACTATCAAGGATGTTCGCCCCTGAAGGGGCCGAGTTGGCGCAGGAGGACGACAGCCCCCTATGGATCGACTTGGACCATTCCGCCTTCAAGTCAGCATGTTATACCCAGCTGATGAATACGATTCAGAACCAGTTGCCACAGCTGCCAGAACTACGGGTGACGGAGGGATTTATATACAAGCGGACGAGACACACCTCCGGAGACCCCATCCAAGAAGAGGAACAGTGGAAGTTATGGGTGCCCGAAGAACTGACATGCGAATTGATTAAGCGGGCTCATGACCACCCATTGAGTGCACACGGCGGTTATGGTCGTACGCTTCGGCGACTGAAGACTTACTTCTTTTGGCCTAAGATGACACAGCAAGTGAAAAAGTACGTAGCCGCTTGTGAGCTGTGCAAATGCACTAAAGCGCCCAATACTATTCTTCGGCCCCCGATGGGAAAATTGGAACTACCGGAGCGGGTGTTCCAGCGTCTGTATATAGATCTCATCGGTCCGTACCCTCGCTCAACTTCGGGATACACGGGAGCTGTCGTGGTCCTGCACCACTTGTCCAAATTTCCGATTGTGGAACCTCTTCGAAACCTGCACACCGGCCCCATAGTCAGTTTTCTGGAAAATCGCGTTTTCCATATATTTGGAGTACCGGAGAAGCTGGTCTCCGACAACGGAGTTCAGGTCACCTCGTCTAGATTTCGGGAATTAATGGAGAAGTATGGCATTACACATCAGCGGACTGCCGTTTATTTTCCGCAAGCCAATGCGTCCGAGCGATTGAACCGCACCCTCATAGCCGCCATTCGGGCCTACGTCCAACCGGATCAGAAGGATTGGGACCGCAGGATTTCCGCCATCACCTGTGCTCTGCGTTCGTCTTATCACTCCACCACAGGCATCTCCCCATACTTTGCCGTGTTCGGCCAGCATATGATCTGCCACGGAAACTCGTACCGGCTATTGCGGCAGTTGAAAGGTCTGGAAGACCCAATGGTTGTGCTGGAGCCGCACGAGAAACTCCAAATTCTACGAGAACAAATCCGGGAGAGGATTGAAGACAGTTGACGGGTGGGGGAGGAGCGGTACAATCTGCGATCCCATCCTTCTGGCTTCAAGGCAGGCGACGAAATCTACCGACGGAATTTTAGACAAAGTGAAGCAGGTCGGCATTACACTGCCAAGCTAGATAAGAAGTTCGTGAAGTGTCGAGTCTTACAAGTTTTAAGTCCCACGTGGTACCTCATTGAAGACATGTCCGGAAAGGAGCCGGGAGTCTACCATGCCAAAGACCTACGACGCTGAGAGAAAAAGAAAAAGAAAAAAAAACATCATAGGGCCAAGCAACGTTTCCTTCAGTCTCCCCATGCCTGGTAGGCATCGTGGACACTGCCCTGTAATGAATCATGCGACGTCGCTGGCTACCACTACTAACACACTTTGCTGCCAGGTGGCTTGTCATTTCAAGTTGGTTGCGACGAGCGCCCATCCCACGTCAATTTTGTCGTGGGATGTCAAGAAGATTTGACAGCCACATGGGAGGAAAGTGTGGAAGTAGTGGCCGTCACACAGAAAGAAGAACTCTCCCACAAATAGGTCATCACTGATATCCATCGACTATTCCAAAAGTAGTAAAGATATCAGAAATTGGAATTGGTAAGTCGGTGAATGCAAAGTTTGTTTTTCCGCTGCGAGTAAAATAACGTTCTGTGATGCTTAGGTTAACCGCGGACATCAGCAATCAACCCATGCAGAGATGCGCAAATGCGATGCATGTCTGTATTTGCCTAGATTAAAGCGCCGCATTAAACAACAACCGGACAATACGAATGGGCGATTGCCTGCCGGAATGTATCCCCATTTTGGAGTCAGTAGTTCTTACTGGGAACAATATTCAAGAGTTGGCGATTTGGAACCACTCACGCACCTCAAAAAGTTGGAAACATCGTGCTTGCTTGTAA
>OZ017738.1:228955090-228995090 GCA_963969285.1 Odontomyia ornata | reverse complement strand
CGAAAGAAGAGCAACCGGGTGGTGATGGAGCCCCTTCGCACCCACCCAACCGGAATTAAATCCATATTTTTGTTGCAGTGGCCAGGTATTCCTCTTCTGAGTGGAAAACTCATACAACTTGACTTGTATAAACTTTCCCATCAGAAGGGGAGTACCCCGGTGACCAATTTATGCCATAGAATTATACAATTCGATTGCATAACGCTATGCCATAAAGAGGCACTCTGCTTGGGCCACTCAACCCGCGGCGTCACCTGAAACAAAAGGAATTATCACGTACCCGGCGGCTGGCTCATTTTTTTAAAGCGACAGCCTGCCAACGTACCGGGTCCTATACCCGGTCAGAATTTGGGAAAGAAAAGACCAATGGTTTCAACTTTAATGAGGCATCTCCATTTCCTTACCGAAAAAAATAATCAAACATGTAGGATAATAGAAATACCAATTTTAATTTTTTTTTTTCAAGAAATTACTACAGGAAATATTCCTATACATTCATCCATTCCAATTATAAATGTGAATTCGAAATAAGTAGAATAATCTTTTTCGTTCGTATCTTATCCAAACGCGTGTAACGGATGTTACTTATTATAGATAAAACACTGATTTTAAATTTTTGGTCTAAATTTTTAAACATGCCTATCTTATTGAACGTTTTATCGTTTTATTTAATTATAATTTTAAAATGTTTTCATGATCCAAAATCAAATATATTTTTGTTTTATCATTTCAATCAAACTATTCTATCATTTCTACTCTTTCTAAGTTCCTTGTGAATATTCTTTTATGTGGTTTTTGCATTTGATTATCTAAATTTAAATTATTTTTCGTTTATTCATCTGATATAAATTTCTTACTATTAAACATCAAATTACGTTACGGGAAAAATGCCAGCGGCAACCAAACACATGCAATTAAATAAATTTCAAAACAAGTACCATTCATTGAATAACAAAAGGGTACTTACCCCAAACCTCCTCCTACGAGCGCTCGTGTTCGGGGCGGGTAAGCCTGAAACTGGATTGTTAACTTATTATTATAATTGACTTGAACACTTTCATGAGATTATTAGGGCACAACAATCATGTTGTCTTTATGGTTGAACTTAATCCACATTTGCTGGAATTCTTCCTCGAACTCTCTTTAAAACGGAAATAATAAAATTAAATCTAACACATCTAAGCATCGTTAAAAAACTAACAAGTGTCACTAAATTTCTTTCATCAAATAGGGAGATCCTTGTTTCGCATCCAGTTGTGAACGAGCTTTAAGTGCAACCCAAACTGGTTCGGAATAACCGGATATCCTCCAGCACGCAGACCAGCATTGAAGGGAAATCCCGTGTATGTTATTCTTATGACTGCTTCACCCCTTAGTTTGTCCTGGTCGTTTGTGTTCAAATGACGGAATCTGCGATGCCACATTTCACTGCTAGTTGCATCAATTTCATTCGCTACCGCCACTAAATTGTTTTCTTTGTTTTAAATAAAGCACTTCTCCTCAGATTTTACGTTGACACCATTATTGATGAGTTGACTCGCATTTGCAATCCGTAATAACTGTTACGAGGTCCACATCACTCGAACCCAATGCTGTCGTGGCATTTTGATTAGCTGCCATAATCAAAATGAATAATATGCATTTTGCATCGTAGTTATCTTTGATGTCATATGGACACTCACGCCGCTATCCAAATATAAGCCTTGTTTACTATATTTTCCACCCAAGAAAGCAACCGAAAATGCGTTCGTCTTTAAATGACTGTTGGTCACTTTGTTTATCTGCGATTTGATTTGTATAGTGACCAAATCTTTTACAACGATAACACGTGATGTTTGTACTCTTCGTCATAACACAATCCACCCGAAATTTTCCACACTCTGGCGGCCGGAAAACGCGCACTTTTTTACGACTATCCCGTCGCGCTCATATGCCTAGCTCCAATTTCAATTTTCCATTCCTTATCTACGCGGCGTCCGCGCTGTGTCGCGGTTTCGAGCAGACTCCTCGAATCTCCCGGCAACAGCACCCACAACAACCAACCGGTCCTCATCCCACTACCACCACCGCTATCGATCTTCCCCAAGCATATCATTCAATATGCAATCGAAGAAGTTGCTTATCTCACACGTTAAGGTCACAAACAAAACTTGTTAGTGACTTACCTCGTTTAGTCGCATTTTTAACATATAACTTATATAGTTTTAAAAACAAGTGTTGAGTACAATATAAAAAGTTGCACTTAGTATTAGACTTCTCCTTCTCTCTCTCTCTCTCTCAATCATTACGCATTTCAATTTATTGTAAATATTTTTTTGGTGCGAACATGCTGGCCTAACTTATTGATTAGACTGGAAAAACAGTTGCTCTTTACAAATTACGGTTCAATATGGCAGTCGTCCGGATTCGACAATCCACCATCGGATACGGGTTGTGTCGATATCAGGAAGTTGATAGCGAATGTAGGAAAACAGCTACACCATCTCGCATCAATATTCAGCATGTCATTAAAAAAGTAAATAGAATTCATACAGTTTTATTTGCGATGCACACTACGATTTCTTCACCGCTGACTCATTGAATAGCTCCAAGCACTTTTATAACTTGCAGTTTAGAGTCGCTCTAATGCTGATGATATGCATCTTCAACGTTTTCAACTTCATCCTATAACGTGCAAACAATGTGTAAAGGGGAAAGCCAACAGCCGAAATATATTACATCCCCATTTTTAATTTTTACTCACTTCACCATCTAAGCTTAACAGAATTTACATATGATCAAGTATATTGCACTGATAAAGTAACTGTCTATTTTAGCTGTTTATGTTTCGGTTAGACATTTGTCCTTCCTCAGAACAATCAAGTTATTTTTCTAACCGTATTTCATATTTGAAAATATTAAAACTCGTATTACTTTGGATCACATAAAATTTTATATCAATTTAATTATAATTTATTCATTTTCCTTTGTATTGATAGCTTCTCTAAATAAAAGAGCTTAGTTTCCATTGAATGTATAAAATTATTAAGATTCTCATTGAATTTTTCATCCAGTTGCTCCGCATTCAGAGCGTGTAATATTTATTTCGAAAGATGCTGGTTAAGTCCGACATGACATCATTACATCATTGACATTTACACGTTGTCTGCAAGTGTGTATTAATTAAAACTAAATGTAATTATCTACTTTTGAACTATTGAATGCACCATTGGAAGATTGAGATTACACAATGCCTCATATCAGAAATTTCGAGACAGAGAAAGTTCAACTTTCTCCATGAACAAACGGTTTTGCCCTTGTCATGATTCACACCTACTCGATTACTACAGAGCACTTCTGAGTTTATGCAGATTATATGTAAGTAGTGGTCGCAGGGGGAATGCTGGTCGACAAGAGCTCCCCGCAGGGGGAATGCCGGTCGACAAGAGCTCTCTTGGAGGCTAGCATTCTTTGGGGAGTTCCGCCCCCACGTACCCGAGGAAACTCCGCAGGGGGAATGCCGGTCGACAAGACCACTCTTGGAGGCCAGCATTCTTTGGGGAGTTCCGCCCCCACGTACCCGAGGAAATTTCCCGCAGGGAGAAAGCCGGTCGACAAGAACATTCTTGGAGGCTAGCATTCTTTGGGGAGTGCCGCCCCCACGGACCCGAGGATATGGGGGGTGCCGTGAGGTTCCCTCTTATTGTATCTGGATTACGCTTTGGACAACGAACTGGAATTGACGCTTTGGGCTGGCGGATGTGATGGTTTGGACCTAGTTGCTTTGCACAGTAGCGCCGAGGTGAAACTCGTGTGTGAACGGCTCCAATTCAACTATCATACCGTCTCCGTCCCGGTAAAACCTTGGCAGGCCTCGGAGTACGTTCGAAGTTCGCACCATTGGGTTGGTGGTGTAGGTTCGGTTGAGACGGACTCCCGATTAGCGCTGGTCTGGCTCTGAGCACTTGTTCCCATAAGGGCTTGTGCCAACCCTCGCATGGCCTCCCTGCTCTGCAAAGATAACCATGGGACCAAAAAGGCGACTACACACACGAACGGAGATAGCGGCTCCGAGGGGGGACCCAATAAAATGGAGCAAACAAATGAAACCACAAGCAAACAGGACGCTAGCACGGAGAACCCTTTCAGGCAAAAACCACTGTTGGCAAGAACACCGATAAAACAAGTCACCGATTGCGGGGGGAGGCAGCAAACCCCAGAAACACTGTTAAAGTCAACACCACAGGTTAAATCATCGGAGACAGACCACAGACGGACTAACGAACGAAAGAAGGCAGAGTGCGTTGTGCAACCTGGCATCATTGCAGCCTTTGGGCGCAGTAGAAGGACTATGCGCACCCCGGAGCGCCCAGTGCAAGACGTACACAATCCGGATCAAGTTGCGACACCAACGGAGGCCAGTGTAAGACTGGGGGAGGGAGAAGTTTTGCCGTTGGCCGACGCCACTTCAAACGCGATCCAAGCGATAGAAGCAAAAGGGCTAGGAAACGGGGGCCTCTCCCAAGAGGTGGCGCCAAATAACACAATCGCCCTTGACCGCGCCGAAGAGGAGCGGCTTACTCGGAAAGCGGGGAATATCGTCAAACAACTGAGGGCTGCCTGCGAAGTGCAGAAAAACATAGGCAAGAGTGTCAAGAATGGCATTCTTGAACTGGAGGAGCTTTTTGGCCGCATAACGCACTACAGGCGGAGGTGGCTTGCAGCCGAGAAGCACCAAAAAGACACGCTCTCCCTCGAGGCATCAGTGGGTCCTAGCAGCAGCAAAAGAATGGCCGGTAGCCCAATTGAAGGCGACTGTGAGAAAAGGAGGAAGGATGAGACCATAAATCAAGTTGACACTCCAGGCGAGGAGTTTCATGTGGTGCGAAACAAGGCAGCGAAAAAAGCGGCCAAAAAGCTACTCCTAGAAAAAAAAGACAAAGAGCTCAACCACGAAGAGAACAAGGAGCCCCCCGCTATACCGCAGAAAACAAAAAGCAAACCGCGGCACAAACCCTTGCGAGAGGCACTGCTTATTAAACCCACTAAGGGCCGAACCTACGCAGATGTCCTCCGTGAAATTAAAGGAGCGGTCAAGCCAGACGACACCAAAACTGCCATCAAAGCAGTTCGACCAACCCGGACCGGCGGCTTGCTGGTGGAATTCGGGCCAGAGGCCACAAACAAAGATGCATTCCGTGACGCGGTTCAAAAGGTTCTTGGAGATGCGGCAACGGTTGCCTCGCTCGAACCAATGGCCACCCTGGAAATCAGGGACCTCGACTGCGTCACGGACAAAGCTGAAGTAGAGGATGCCATTAGGAGGGAGTTCCCCAGCTTAAGTGAAGTCAAGGCAAGATTGACGCGTGAAAACACAAGGGGGCAACGCATGGCTATTGTCGAACTAGCTGATAAAGACGCCCAGCAAATCCTGGCGAAGGGCAAAATTAAGATAGGTTGGGTGATCTGCAGGATACGGAGAAGAGCGATCCCTATCTGCTGCTTCAGATGCCTCGAATACGGACACACCGCGTATGGCTGTAGGGGACACGACAGGAGATCTCTGTGCTACAAATGTGGTGAAACGGGGCACAAAAGGAAGGAGTGCACGAACGAGGCAAAATGCATTCTTTGCAAGGACGCTAAGCTAGCACCCGGCGACCTCAAACATGAGCCGGGGACAGGGAGATGCCGGGTTTTCAAGGAGGCCCTAACTAAAGCCAAATCGATACTCAAATGATCCGTATCCTGCAGGTCAATTTGCACCGAAGCACAAACGCCCAGTACCTACTTGAGCAGTTTGCGAGGGATAAGAAAGCTGACCTCCTGTTGCTGAGCGAGCAACATCATAACAAGGACTCGCAAGCGTGGTACCCTGACAAAACTGGTACCTCGGCCATCTGGGTTCGAGACAGCGCCCGCCTTCATGTGCAGGGCCATGGACGCGGGGATGGTTTTGTGTGGGTGCGGTGTTCAGGGATAACATATTTCAGTGTTTATCTGACGCCTAACGAGGCAATGCGATCCTTTCGAACCAAACTCGATGCCCTGGAGGACGCTGTCTCGAACACAGAGGGCCACATGCTGGTCGGGGGAGACTTCAACGCTAGAGCCATCGAATGGGGTATGCCACAATCCGACCCAAGGGGAAAGCAAATATTGGACATGGCGGCCAGAACAGCGCTTTTTGTCCTAAATACTGGTAACACCCCTACTTTCCGCCGCTGGGGTTGCGTAGGAACCATACCCGATGTGACACTCGCTTCGGAGTCCCTGGTACCTAGAGTACACAACTGGCGAGTACTAGAGGACTACTCGGCTAGTGATCACCAGTATATAGCTGTTGAGATTCACGACGGTGCCACTCTGCGTGCATATGCCCAAACTTCAATCCTCGGATGGAGGACTGGGAGGATGGACGTCGAGAAGTTCACTGACGCGCTTACGGCAGGCGCACCGTTGCTGGGAGCTCCGCCAGGGAGTGGAGGGCCTACAGCCAAGGACTTGGTGAACTTAACTATGAGTACCATCATAGCTGCTTGCGAGTCTTCCATGCCCCGCCGAAGACCCCGACATGGTAAGCCTCCAGTATACTGGTGGTCAAACGAGATCGCCGAACAAAGAAGCGAGTGTCACAAACTTCGGCGAGAGGCCCAGCGGGCGCGAACACGGGAGGAGGCAGACACTAGGCTAGCAGCATACAGGTCCGGCAGGAAATATCTTCGCAGGCTTATTAACAAGAGCAAGGCCCGATGCTGGCAAGACCTCGTGGACGATGTAAATAGGGATCCGTGGGGCCTAGGTTACAAGCTGGTCATGGGGAAACTTGGTGCCCTACGGAAGCCTTGTATACATGACGCGGAAAAGATGGACGCGATAGTGCGGGGACTCTTCCCCGCACATCCCGTCCGTGTTGACGCTGTCCATGGTGAAACAGCAGTCGAGTGCCCACTCTTCACACAGCTGGAACTGGAGGAGGCAGTCCTCTCCCTGAAAGCAAGGAAGGCTCCAGGTCCAGATGGTGTACCAGCTGAGGTTTTGCAGCTCGTCTATCACCATTGTCCTGACTTGCTGCTCAGCACATTCAACGCTTGCCTACGGGACGGGGTTTTCCCGGTACGATGGAAGGTGGCGAGGCTCGTGCTGGTCAGCAAGGGGAAGGGAAATCCCGAATCGCCGTCTGCATACCGCCCGTTATGCATGCTAGACACGGCTGGGAAAGTGCTAGAGAAACTCATCAAGGGAAGACTCACTGACGCGATTCGTGCTGCTGGGGACCTATCTCCTCGGCAGTACGGCTTTAGAGCAGGACGTTCTACCATTGATGCGATTGCAGAGGTGGTGAACGCGGTCCAAAAGGCAGAGGCATATAGTCGCACCAAGCGACGGATCGTGCTGTTGGTGACACTCGACGTCAGGAATGCCTTCAACTCCGCTAGATGGGTGGATATTCTGGATACGCTGGAAAACTCTTTTCAAGTTCCAGAATATCTAATGCGGCTTTTGAGGAACTACCTAAAGGACCGAAGCCTGCTCTACGACACGACACAGGGCCAACGAAGGATGGCGGTTACATCGGGTGTTGCCCAGGGATCTATCCTTGGTCCGGACCTGTGGAACGTGTCTTACGACGGGCTACTGAGACTTGAGATGCCAGATGAGTCGCGCTTGGTCGGCTATGCGGATGATGTTGCGGCTCTGGTCGCCGGACGCACCGTTGAACAAGCGCAACTTAGGCTAGGTATGCTAATGCGCCGAGTGAGGGACTGGATGACTACTCGCGGGCTCAGTCTAGCACTGGAGAAAACCGAAGTGGTCATCTTGACAAAAAAGAGAATCCCTAGAGTAAGGATGATCAGTATTGGAGATATACAGATCGAATCGAAGCCAGCGGTGAAGTACCTGGGGCTACTGATCGACTCGAAGATGAGTTTCTCTGAGCAAATCAGGGCAACGGCTGAGAAGGCTGCTTCGGGAATATCGGCCCTGAGTCGACTTATGGCCAACGTAGGGGGACCCAGCCCATCAAGAAGACGCCTCTTGATGAGTGCTGTAGGGTCAGTGCTACTGTACGGAGCAGAGGTATGGGGCGACGCTCTCAGCAAGGAGGTATACCGAAAACGATTGGCACAGGTACAGAGAAGAGGAGCACTGAGAATTGCATCTTCGTATCCAACAGTCTCCGACTCGGCGGTGAGAGTGATTGCAGGCGTGATACCTGTCGCCCTCCTTGCTAGAGAGCGCCGCGCTATTTACCTGCGCCGAAACGAGGATGCGAGGGAGATGGTTGTCCGCGAGGAGAGACAACGCTCGCTCAACGATTGGCAGCAGTCTTGGAGGAATTGCACGAAGGGAAGGTGGACTGCGCGCCTCATCCCGGATGTGAGACCGTGGCTAAATCGAAAGCATGGTGAGACTGACTTCTATCTGACCCAGCTTTTGAGCGGGCACGGGTGTTTTCAGTCTTACCTGCACAAGATCGGCAAGTCACGGTCTCCCGATTGTCGGTTTTGCCCAGGAGAAGAGGACAATGCCTGTCACACATTTTTTGCGTGTACGAAATGGGCCAGGCTGCGAAGGGAACTCTACAGGGAGACGGGAGAGCTCACCCCGGATAATATAGTTGCGGTGATGCTCGAATCGGTTGACAAATGGAACCAGGTGGCACATTATGCTCGGGCAGTCCTAAAATATAAAAGGGACTCACAGCAGCCGGAGGCGCTGGGGCTGGGGGATCGCTCTTCTGGCAATTCCTCTTCCCCCCTCCCCTCCCGCTAGGAAAGGGACTCCCCAGCTTGAAGGCGCCCCACGGCGTAACAAAACGAGACCTGGCCCGAAGTAATGTGTCAAACGGTTCCAGGCTAGGTTCTCAGATTGACAGGGGAGGTGTTTAGTGGGTAGTCCAAAGGTATCCTCCATGGGAGTCCCACACTGCCAGACTCGGCGGGCATAAATGCCTTCACCTCCCTACCACAAAAAAAAAAAAAAAAAAAAAAAAGTGGTCGTTTTAGCAAATACTGGAAAATGAGTGGCTTCATTTCAATATTTCCATATAGCACATTCTAGAATCTGAAAAAATTAAAATTACTAATATTTTAAAATCAAAGTCTTTTCATCGGGGTGAAACAAATCTAAAAATGTCCTCCTTGAGGACAACGAACCAAATTCTTTTGAAGTTTGTATTGTTCCTGAAGCAGATGACATCATCGAGCAATCTGAAAATGTCGCTCTTGATGAAGCGAAGCTGTCTGCTATAATTTTTATTGGTGGATATGCTGGCCAAAAAGTTATTGAAGCAGTGAAATGCGATTCGCGTCACAGTATCTTTCTCTAAAATGAGATCATAGAGTCTGTGGCGACGAACGCTTTAGGCCTTGTTGGGAGAACGATGCCAACCACACACATCGAAACACATCGTGTGGCAGCAAGGCCGTCAATGTACAATGGACGCAGCACATACACGGAAAGTTCATGATAATTAGACCTCCAATGAAAAGGACAAACGCAACACGAATCTTTTTTATTTTTAATATATCTTAGGAAATAAACGAAAGTAAACTCCAATCCGACCGTGCTTGCATTATTTCCTGAATTGGTGACCCGATGATGCCGGACAGATTACGCAACGTAAATGGAAGTGAAGTGCAAGCCCCCAGCACGTCGATGAAAGTGGAAAATGACGCGCAAGTTAGTACAGTTACGTTCAAGTTGCCACCCTTTTGGCATAGCAAATCAGACCTTTGGTTCGCGCGCATATATGAATATATATATATATATATATATATATATATATATATATATATATATATATATATAATATGTGTATATATATATATATATATATATATATATATATGTGTATATATATATATATATATATATATATATCTATATATATATATATATATGTATATATATATATATATATGTATATATAAATATAAATATATATATATATATATATATATATATATATATATATATATATATATAATATATATATATATATATATATATATACACATATATACATATATATGCACTGTAAGGCTTTCTGACATCTGTTTCTCTTCCCACGAATATTGTATGTTCCACGTTGTCTAAATCCACATTTAAAACTCTAAACTTTAAAAAGTATATTGTTTTGTCTTCCGCGCTATGGAAATCTCAATATATATCACCCTGCAAGTGTCGCACTTTGAAAAGGCTGTATCAGTCAAGGTGTTTTAATATTTAATGCCACTGGGAATCGAACGTTTTAGAGTAAGCAAGCATGTAAATAATAGCACGAGCATATTATTAAATTCTTTAAATTGTAGTTTTAATTATATAATAAGAAGTATCGTGAGAAATATATTTCCTATTAAATAACTATAGTTCACTTTTTCTCCTTAGAAAATAAGGGTGTTTTGCTACATTTAGGCCTTCCTCCCTCCCATGTTTTGTTAACACCTTGTGATTGGCTTCCCCATCGGGCCTTGTATCATTTTATTCAAAGACCCGCTTCGACTTTTGAAGTCATACTCAGCTCAAGAACTGAAATTAACCGAAGATGATCGCAAAAAGTCGAAACGCGTCTCTAAATAAAAACTGATGGGTCAGATGACAATAAATCATAAAAAAGGTTTGTAGTTTTTCACTATTTCAGAGCTATCCTCTCTTCTTTATACCATAATAATGGGGTACCATGTACAAATAAAACCTCTGGTTCTCGATCTCCTTACTTTGCCTTCTAGCGGTGGTGCTATAAGCAGAAAAAGTAAGGTTAGCCCTTATGTTTTCTTTTAATTAACGCAGCGCCTTAACTAATCACAGATAGCTGTGATGCCGAAGCATGAGCAATATCCTCACTTAAAATAATCATGATTCACCACCATCATCCAACAAAATGAGAGACCCAAATGAAGGAATTTGGAACAAAATACAAAAAAAAACGTTGGAAAATAGATTTGTTTTAATTTATTAAATGTAAAATGTAAATGATTGTATGAATAGTAGAATTTTAAATAGACGGAAATTAACTCGAATCAATTGCTTACAACATTGAAAATTAAATTGGGCTTATTTTCAAATGAACAGTGGATATAGTAACAGCCTGATTTTGAAATGACTAAGAATACATGTTATGTATAAATTTAAAGAGCTGTTTGGGCCGTTTAATTTGAGTAGAATGCTAGCCGCAGGATGATGGCATGCGCACGTTTACGTTTGGGCATCTAATTTTCGACAAACCATAGAAATAATCGAGTCCTTGACCTAACTCCCACAAAGATATACCAACACCAAGTTCATGTGGCAATTTGAAACATTCGTTGATCGAGTACAGCGCAGGATACTAGATGTAATGACGCCCAGAAGTGTTTCTAGAAAAGAAACATCGAATTGACTTATTTGCCCACAAATTAATACATAAAGATCTTCCTTCTTTTTGTTCATAAAATCAGGCATTTTATTCGGGCAAACATGCTCGACATTGCAAATTGGAAGTTATAGGTCATCAAAGAGAAGGTATGAATGTGGTCGTATAAAGTTTCAAAATGATTTTGATTGAATAAATCATGCATACCCTCACGGTAGGGTGGAACGACCATAAGAAGCCTCAAATCATTATGGTTTAATGCTTTGCCATTTACACATTTCATCACTCGTCATGCAGAATTTTCTCTCTAATGCGATACGCGAGTTACGGCCAAACTTCCCAGACTATTCCATCAAGTTGATATTTCCTGCAAGCGTCGACTATAAGTTTGTTTGCAGTGTCCATTTTCTTAGGATAAAAATTTGGTGAAATCGTTAATCGGTCAAGGAAAACTGAAATCATATAGACATGTTAAATTTGGATAGAATTTATTTATAAGAGGGTTTCGCACTTTTCAACCGCTTTCATCCAACCCGCATCAACATTGTGCGTTCCGTGAATTTCCTAGCTATTGGTCCCATTGTGACGTATTTGGAGCCAAACTGGTGAAATTATGTCGAATTTTCCAGCCTAAATTTCCGCCACATTGTAACCATGATTGTTCCATTGCAATGAAAGTAAGGAAAAACAGAGGAACGCCAAGAGAACAAAGGCTGACTTTGATTTAGCCTTGACTTAATACTATACGCCTCTTTTAACCTTTTTGAGGCTGAAATCAATAATTTTGTATCGTGTTTGTATGACAAAGGAGGGAATGGAATAAGTGCAAAACGTCTTGATTCCAACCAATGTACGGTTGTTGTATAGATTGCCACAGCTTCTTCGGGTAATATATATGGGCTATCCTTCAGATAATGATGTTGCCTTTCTTGTTCGGCCTTCAAATACAAACGAGTAAAGTGGCCCAAAATTTTCTTGCACACTGTATTATCAACGGTGGCACCACGGCAAATTCTCTTTCGATTATAATGTGCTGTGTTCGTCCACCAGTCAGCTTTCATTTTAATATATCTGAGAATCATATTTTCTATAGGGGTAGGTAATCCAAGAACTTTCCAGGAAATATTAGCTTTCCAACGTCTCCACGCTTCTGATAAATGCTATAATACTGTACGCGCCTTATTTTATTTCCTTCGGGCATCCTGTCAACAATGTCATGCATGTTATTAAACTCTTTGTTTCATTACGGTTTTAGCGACTCCCTTTGGATGCCATCCTTGGAACTGGGAAAAGGAAATTACCAAGCCATTGCTCCAAAAGAAAAGTGATTCCACGCATAAAGAATAGCCAAAGTCTGAATCCGGGTGCCCAGAATCCACATCCGAGACCCTTACCAACTGGATCCGTGTTAAAACGGTAATAAATTAAATGTTTAAGATCCTTACACATTCGTATTTGCCGCATGAGTTTGTACTTGGAACGATACATTCCAGTAAGCTGATCAACTTGAGCGAAAATATATTGCAGACCATCCACCAATTGAAAAGCTTCCACATTGTTTAATCGATACTGCACGTGTGAATCGATTATTAGTTTGGTAAGACGCAAAATTTCATGATATAAATGAAACGCTGTGATAAAATTGAATTTTTTCAATATCTCATAGTTTATTTTCTTTCGTGTTATTTGTACTTTGCATCCCAAAATTCAAAATTTTATGCCTCATCCTCTTGAAATCAAACGAATTATCTAATTGGTGGCATATTTCTGTCTACCATTTCCAAAACGAAATTTCTTTCTGTCTTTCGTTGTCAGCGTTTTTACAGACTTCAAATTCAAGTTGTAGTCTTAATGAAGATAGTTTAGATTTTTTCGATGGATTAATAGGTTCAGCATGTTATATCCCTGCCGGCAAACTTTCGATTCCGCCTCCAATCAATCAAGTGTTGTCGTTTGGAAAAGTTTAGTGGCTTTGAACGATTGGAACAAATACCTTCAAACAAAAATAAAAAATTTAATACGAGATTGAATTTAATTTTAAACGCTCCTACCAACTTTTGAAAACTCATGCGAACCATCACTGGATGGCTGGGAGCACAATGTTGCTTGTACTACGACTTAAACAATGGAAAACGATAGCGCAACGTGTCCGCCCTGATGGTAGATTAAATGGTCGTGGTGCCCATAAAAGCGCAATTCCATTGGCGGTACTGTCTGTACACAGGGGGTGTCTTGAAGGAATGGTTGTACTTCTTCTGGAAGCGTATAATCTTCGTCATCGTCTGGCAATGTTTCAACAATCTAAAATGTTTTAAAAAGTGAAGAAATTAGTTAGCAGCTTATTCATCAAGCCTTGCTTTAAATGCGTGTCGATGCGAAATAGGAGGCGGCGGAACCAAAACAAACTACCATTAAACAAGCCCTTTGCATATAAAATAAGAAGCTAACACACTACGAAGTGTTAGCTTCTTATTTTATATGCTCTGTCATCGCCTTCTTAATATAATGGCCGTATTCATAGCTGATCAAAATCTTAGCTGATAGCACAGTTGCAATATAATGATGACGTCATCAATTTTTTTGCTTTCTTTTCATCATTATCAGCTGAGTACAGTAACATTTCTTTCTACTGCGAAATGTTCAACGTGAATCTCGCCGATCAAAAGTAATTCCGCTGTGGAATTCGCACGCTTAATACATAAATAAATCAAAACATCGGGGAGCAAAGCTCTAAGTGTTTCATTAGTACATTTCCCCAAAAACGCAAAATAATGTGGCAATTTTGATGCCATAGTAGGTAAATGAAGTGCCGGCGACTCGTGCGACTTTTAAAAAGTGAACTTTTTTTTTTGTGGTAGGGAGGGGAAGGCATTTATGCCCGCCGAGTCTGGCAGTGTGGGACTCCCATGGAGGATACCTTTGGACTACCCACTAAACACCTCCCCTGTCAATCTGAGAACCTAGCCTGGAACCGTTTGACACATTACTTAGGGCCAGGTCTCGTTTTGTTACGCCGTGGGCGCCTTCAAGCTGGGGAGTCCCTTTCCTAGCGGGAGGGGAAGAGGAATTGCCAGAAGAGCGATCCCCCAGCCCCAGTGCCTCCGGCTGCTGTGAGTCCCTTTTATATTTTAGGACTGCCCGAGCATAATGTGCCACCTGGTTCCATTTGTCAACCGATTCGAGCATCACCGCAACTATATTATCCGGGGTGAGCTCTCCCGTCTCCCTGTAGAGTTCCCTTCGCAGCCTGGCCCATTTGGTACACGCAAAAAATGTGTGACAGGCATTGTCCTCCTCTCCTGGGCAAAACCGACAATCGGGAGACCGTGACTTACCGATCTTGTGCAGGTAAGACTGAAAACACCCGTGGCCGCTCAAAAGCTGGGTCAGATAGAAGTCAGTCTCACCATGCCTTCGATTTAGCCACGGTCTCACATCCGGGATGAGGCGCGCAGTCCACCTTCCCTTCGTGCAATTCCTCCAAGACTGCTGCCAATCGTTGAGCGAGCGTTGTCTCTCCTCACGGACAACCATCTCCCTCGCATCCTCGTTTCGGCGCAGGTAAATAGCGGGGCGCTCTCTAGCAAGGAGGGCGACAGGTATCACGCCTGCAATCACTCTCACCGCCGAGTCGGAGACTGTTGGATACGAAGATGCAATTCTCAGTGCTCCTCTTCTCTGTACCTGTGCCAATCGTTTTCGGTATACCTCCTTGCTGAGAGCGTCGCCCCATACCTCTGCTCCGTACATTAGCACTGACCCTACAGCACTCATCAAGAGGCGTCTTCTTGATGGGCTGGGTCCCCCTACGTTGGCCATAAGTCGACTCAGGGCCGATATTCCCGAAGCAGCCTTCTCAGCCATTGCCCTGATTTGCTCAGAGAAACTCATCTTCGAGTCGATCAGTAGCCCCAGGTACTTCACCGCTGGCTTCGATTCGATCTGTATATCTCCAATACTGATCATCCTTACTCTAGGGATTCTCTTTTTTGTCAAGATGACCACTTCGGTTTTCTCCAGTGCTAAACTGAGCCCGCGAGCAGTCATCCAGTCCCTCACTCGGCGCATTAGCATACCTAGCCTAAGTTGCGCTTGTTCAACGGTGCGTCTGGCGACCAGAGCCGCAACATCATCCGCATAGCCGACCAAGCGCGACTCATCTGGCATCTCAAGTCTCAGTAGCCCGTCGTAAGACACGTTCCACAGGTCCGGACCAAGGATAGATCCCTGGACAACACCCGATGTAATTTCCATCCTTCGTTGGCCCTGTGTCGTGTCGTAGAGCGGGCTTCGGTCCTTTAGGTAGTTCCTCAAAAGCCGCATTAGATATTCTGGAACTTGAAAAGAATTTTCCAGCGTGTCCAGAATATCCACCCATCTAGCGGAGTTGAAGGCATTCCTCACGTCGAGTGTCACCAACAGGACGATCCGTCGCTTGGTGCGACTATATGCCTCTGCCTATTGGACCGCGTTCACCACCTCTGCAATCGCATCAAAAGTGAAAGTGAACTTAGAATCATGTTCAAGTGCAAATATATGCAGTAAATTTTAATTAGACTCACGCAGCACATATCCAAATAGGATGCAAAAGCATATTTCTCAATCGATTTATTTTACTGGTCGCGAATGAGTGTTTAATGTGTGCAAAATAAACTGATTACTGCCCAAGTTAATAGGTTTTCTTTATTTGTACCATAAATGATCATTTAAAGTAAACAAAACACAATTCTTTTGCATTTACAGTTTAAAAGATAATGCGTGATAACTTCAGTAGAAATATGTTATCAATTTTAATTCAGACCCTTTTAAATCATAACTAAATATAATTTCTATTCTAATTACACAAGTCTAGTAAGCCCTGCTCTGGGCTAAAAAAGTACCTTACTTTGTTTTTACTCAAATCAGGTCCCACCGCCTCCAGCTGGAAGGAATCTAGATCAGCTTAATTTGAGGCATGTAATTCGTCTATTCTATTCAAATTTCAATGGTGCAGCAAAATTTAACTTAACTTTAAAAGTAGCTGTAAATGTTCTAATTGATGATCACATTGCTTTGGTGAGGGGTGATGATTTTGTCCACATGGGAATTCAGTTAACGATTCATTTCAGAACACATTGCCTCCAACAAGGTAGACTCCGGGCCTGCTTACTTAAATGGGATGGAATTTGGTTCAATCACTAATTCTGGTGAAAGGCTCTTGGACTGTGCCGCTGCATATCCATGGTGGCGGACTATAAATGACCCTTTTCAGGGCTCTAAAAAATAAACAAAAGAATAAAAAAGGATCATCCAGTACAATAAGCTACAAATGCCTTGCTTTGTTTTGAGTTGTTTCAGGTCACATCGATTTCGACTGGATGGAATCTGGATCAGCTTAGTTTGATGGAGGGCATTTCATCTATTCTTGGGTATGGGCAATCATCAGATAGTAAAATAATTATTTTTTCTATTGACTTTTAGGAAATAATGCAAGCATGGTCGGATTAGAGCTTACTATGTTTATTTTCTAAGATGTAAAAGATTAGCAAAAGATTCGTGTCACGTTTGTCGTATTTGTTGGAGGTCTACTGATCGACTAACTCGTTTCTCTTAGCAAGTCGCCTTCCACATGAAGTTTTGTTGCGAATTCCGGCGTACCAACTTCCTCCCATTCGCAACTTCAAATTGCCGCTGTAACATCTCCATCTTCCTTTGGGCATTTATACCTTATTCCCTGTTCTTTATTTAATTTTTTTTAAATGTTTCCAATTTTCCTATAATTTTTACCTCCCCATCATCACAATCCTACCCTTTTCCCTTATTTTCAACTAAAATAATATAATATATACTAATAATTTCAATTTTCCCACTAACAACATTCCATTCATTAATTCCCACTAACAAAACTTCATTCAATACCTTTTCCCTAACAAAACCTAATTCCTTCCTTCATACTAACTAATTCTATTCACTAGTTCCCACTAACAAATTTTATTTTTTATATTAACAAAAATTAATTCACGTTTTCCTACTAACAAAATTCAATCTCATACCCAAATACATCATTGAAGTTGCTTATGAGATGAATGGGAGATCGACAATACATGGCACCATTGGCTGCGTCGCGAGTTCTCGACCGGGGGTCTGCTGGAACCCTGGGTTCAAGTTCCTCCGGGCGCAGCGAAGCACTCTTTTTGGGGTATCAAAAGTTTCCGTAATGTATATGTGACATCAAGCTTTTCTTTGATGATGCAAATTGCCATATATGCAAATAAATGGATACTATTGGGTTTGTCGATACGGGAAAAAAGAAAAAGAAAAGATGGAATCGAAGTGTAATGAACTTCAATTACGTTACCCAAATGCGGCAGCGGCAATTGAAAATGAAAAAGAGATTGCGGAATCGGATTGGATGGAAGTGAAAAATGCGGGATTAAGTTGTTCGATTCCTAGTGGCATTAAATATTAAAACACCTTGACTGATACAGCCTTTTCAAAGTGCGACACTTGCAAATGTACGAAATGAATCGTATAATCTTTCCAGGCAATTGTAAATCGTTTCCTTCGTACTTTTCTTCGGTCAGGGCAAAGAATTTGCTTTGATACACATCGCACACATTCATTCATTTGCTGCTTTAGAATCGAAAACATTTGATTTGAACACCCTATCTACAATAAATGCCACTCCAAATAATAGCTTGCCAGCAGGCTTCCCACTTTTGAATGTTGTGTGCGATCTCATATCTTGAATATCACTTCCAGTCCCGTTCGTTTCCTGTATTGCCAGTATGTTAAATTTATATTGACTGGCCTTTTATTAAAGTTCTTTAGCAGCGCTAGGCTAGTTCAGTGATCAGACATTCCAGGATCCAATACTTTTGACTTTTTTTTTGGTTGTGAGCCGTTGCGGAAGATCCAACACATTTCGAGGCTCGGTTGAAGGTTTCGAAACAATGTAGCTTTATCCAGATATGAGTTAGCCTATCGTCCGACGCCTAATCTGGTGGCATAGTTATTACCTTCAATTCTGTTACAAGGTGCGGAGGATTGCGTCGCCATAGAGGAGGTGTAGGGAGGATTTAGTAGCAGAGCTGTAACTGTATTTGCAACTATTGGGATTTTTCTGTATTTGATGAACCATTATTGAACCAGTAAAATTAATTTGCGACCCGAGTCCATTTACTACCATTTGTTCATGGAATTTAAGATGAGAGATCATGGAAGCTTTGGGTTAAGGAAACAAGGCATTCCTCCATCTTTCGCAACCTGGTTTGGGGCCGCACACACAATTTTTTGATGTGACACATACAAAATAATTACAGATGAGTTTGGTTTCTTCATTAATTCAAAGGATTTGTCACAGTAAGGGATATTCTGATCAAAAATTACCGAAATTTGATCATTGTGTTTAAAACTGATATTGAATTTGCTGAGATTAATATTTAGTAGTCTGTGTGGTCTAGTGGTTAGAGCATGAACGCGTAAACCGAAGTTCTCAGGTTCAAATCTCGTCGGTGCACAACGTGATTTAGTTCAGGGGATTTTTCGGACAGACTACGAGTGTTCTCTCAGTGGTGATATGTACTGATTTAATCAGATCATATCATAGCTGAGCAGGCACACGGGAGCATGGTACTGACCAAACCAACTTCCGAAAAAATCAATACGGTCATGGAAATGAGATACTCTAACTGTCTCTAAGCGAAGGCCCGAGAGGGGCTGTAGTGCTAAAAAGAAGAAGAAGAATATTTAAAAACCGCATGGTATTAGGTATCCGTGGACGTGGATTACGGAACAAAAGATTGAGAGCTCATGGAGGTTTTTTGGTTTCTTTATTTTCTTCTGTGGGGACTATTCCTCACTGTCTACATTACAGACTAACTTTTTGACAGAAAAATTGCTATGCTCTGCAGCTGCAAGGAGGTTCTACCTTTTTATCAGAAACAAGTCAGATCAATATGTAGGAGATACGCAAGTGTGCTCAATTTCATAGGCTTTTTAAATATAGGTTCACAATATACTTTTTAACGCGGTTCGACTACATAACGTTTAGTTACGATAGTTTACAATACTATGGCTCATATTTTAACATGTATTTCACCCTAGTTCTTTGCTGAGATAATAATAATTTTTTGATCTATACACCCTTAAAAAAGAGTCATGGTCCCCTCTTTTTCTGGTCCTCTTACTCCAATACCTACATCATCCGAGCCCCCCCGTTTACTAACAAGTTTTTATGCGCCCATGTTTGGGCTCAGTATGTGAACTAGTCCTGTAGTATTTAAGACAAAATATCGAACTCACTAACAAGTTCCTTTAACTTCGCCCAGTTATTTCATAGACCAGAATATGGTCAACCACACTATAAAAATATAAATAAAAAAAAGCAACTTAGTCAGCAGCTCCCAGTTGTTTTGAATATTAAGTTGGTTCACCAGCCTTTATATTCTGTGTTCATGTAGGAAATATGCAAAATTTTTGCAAGAAGAAGAAGACCCATATATTCAATAGGCTGAATTAATGGGTCTTCACCTTCATCGAAAATATCTTTGGTATTTCTCAGATAGTTGACTTGGCCTCCTTTTTGGACAGAATTGCAATTAAATTTTTTTTTAATAAAATCTCCGAGCCTTTTAAGTATTTTCATAAATTGTTGGCTTTTATTTATGAGCGAACTTTTTCAAAACTCTGTTCAGTTTGACTTCTGAGACATGCAAAGATTTTTGAAGCATTCATTTTATTTTATACAATTTGACTAGTAGTTTATCAATCCTACTTAATTTGTTCAACTTTTAACCATATTTTCTCCTCAGGATAAGTGACAAAATATTTTGTTTGAAGCGTGATTGACAATTTCGTCTTGGGAGAAATCAAATTCTGATACTGCCGCAATGCATTTATAGTTCCCATCTTGGTCTGCATAATCCCAAATTTCATTTCGATGCAATTTCTTGGATCGTCTCCCAAAATTCAAAAACGTTGCTGGGGGCCTGGCTTGAATAATTTCTTCATAAAATCTTTTTGGATCAAACACATCAGGATTAAACTTGGGATCACGATGTATTGCATGACCTAGTATAAAAACAAGTGTGCCTTTATTAAACATATAGTTCGGGTTACGAATGGTGTACCTATTCGTAGCTTCTTGCGTGGGGTTCGAAAGAGAAGTGTATAATCGCATTGCCTCTGTAAAGAGACGGTTAAGTGAGACTCAGAAAACAAACTAGACATTAACCACAAAGCAATTGATCAATGTGCCAAAGAACTCTTCCTGAAACTCGACAGCGAAGCAAAACTACTAGGGCTACAAATCAACGAAAATAAAAGAAAGCTCATGACGCAGTCGAGGAAAAATACCCCAAATACACAAAATATCACATTGTGATGTGACGCCTACGCCCGGGAATCGAAGTGATTCCGATCCCGAACCCTTGCACCCGGCCAGATGGTTATGACCTCGAAATGCAAGCGGACTTCATCTTTCGTGCGGATATCGTTGCGCAGAAAATATTTTTTTTTCTCTCCAAATATTTAGATCTGTGGATTTAAATATTTGAAACATAATATTAATCAAAAACCCCGACACATTTCGAGGCATATCCATCTGGGAATGCCCCCTCCACCGTGGCCATCGAAACACTATGCCACTGGCGACAAATGGAAATGCACATTGCTGCCATGTGGCGTTCCATTCCGCACATCTGTTTTGTCGGTGGTTGTCGGATTGACGCAACGAGGGAGTTGGGTTGTTCCATTGTGCGCTACGGGAGATGTTCGCCTGGGTTCGAAGAAGAAGACCATCATTACGAGCCAAGGAAATTGTACGACGTGTTGAAGCAGCAATAGCTGGAGCGGAACCTCTATTTACTCCACCTCGTTCATCGTCAACCGAATCACCAGATAGATCATCATCACCTGAAAGTGATACAATGGTAATGGCCGATCGTGAGGTAATGACACTGCCACTTTGTAAACGCAAACTATATCTAAATGACAATCAATCGCAGCATGTATCGCCTGTTATACGTATGAATTCAGTTATACAACTCGCCAAAGCGTCGTAACAATTATTAAAAAAAAAAAAACAAACAACGGAAAAGCCCTCTAGCAAATTGATGCGGATAAACAACGTCAGAGATGCTAAGGTGTATAACGGCAGGTGCGACTCATGAAATTTGTGCATCAGGGTATCGACCGTGCTTTATTCACAACCGCCTTCGGCCAGACACGAGCAACATAAGACCTGGTATGTGATTAATTTAGTTAGTAGTACCATATTACAATACAATAGCACGTAATCTTTGGAAGAAGAAAGGAAAGATGTTTCGGAAATCAAAATCGAACCCAATAATCAAAGAAACCGAGCTTTGGCTTCAAAGTAGTACGAGTACTCTGAAGATGAATTGATTTGAATACATTATTCAGTGAATTACGGTGCACGGATTGGTTGACCTGTTGGTACCATCCGTTGGCACTACTCAGACTTAACGTCTAGAACCGATGAGAGGTCGGTTCCGCGTTGGACTAAAAAGTTTGAAAATCATTACAAATGGCGCCCAACGTTGGGCCTGAGACATCCTAAGGGGGAAGGAAATTCGCGTCTTCTGACGAGTTGGTCCTTTACGGAGGATGTAAGGTACTCTGGTACTCGAGTCCCACTATCAGAAGCAGTGGAGTTGTGTGGTACACACTAGCAGTCGCTTCACGTGAGTTGTAGCTTCCGCTCTCCTTTGTTTGATTTTTTTTTCGCGACAGAATCCTTCCGATGTGTTGTCCCAGGTTAACCCCTGTAAGGACCTTCTATTTTCTTGATGGAACAGCCAGCCTGATGGGTTTACCTATCAGCATGGACTCTCAAGAAAATAGAAGGCTACCTTGCCTTTATGTCGCGGAAGGATTTTAATTATTTCGTATGCGTGATAGACGAGTGGTATCGGTTCAACGTTTGGTGGCGTACGCTGGAGTTGCGAAGCCCAGAATGCTTCCACGCGTCGGGAGTTTTGACCGCGTACTAAGCTGTTACGGTAGCTATACCACTTGTCTCGTCGAGTCATCTAACGTAGATTAGAAACGTTTTGTAATGTATGTGGGTATGGGGTTAAATTTCGTAAATCGACCAAAAGCAGCCTTTCTTCGGCAGATTACCACGCACTCTCCTTTCCCGTTGAGGGAGTCGACCACTGAAAAGGAAAGTATGTATCAAATCAATTTTTTTTTCTCTTTCTCTATATTTTATCAATAGCTCGCCACTATCGGCCACTACTTTAGCAATAAGTATATTTTATTTTTTTTTTTTCATACTAGCAACCACCAAAACCAGCAAAAATGGCATCGAAGCGGACCCCAGATAAGCGTTGGACCAGATCCAAAACGGTCCAACCAGCTAACTGCGGGATCTGCTTCGAAGACGTAGTGGAGGGCGTACACAGCGTGCGATTGGATTGTGGACATCTATTCCATCGTGCCTGTGCACAACAGCTCCTCCTCACGTCAGAGCTTTGCCCACTATGTCGGTGACCTATCGAGCGGCCTGCCCTAGACGTTCCCCTCGGAACGCCCCTACCAACGCGAGTCATGTATACGCTTACTCCGAATTCCTATAAAAATAATTCTCACATAAATCAATTACTGCAAACGTTGCATTTACCCAAATGCAACGAATCTGCAACGGAAATGACATGTGCCGAACCTAGACAATAGGTAAGCAATTTACGCGGCGGCACATGTCCCATCGTAATCAAAATTACTTTCGCATAATTAATTCACGTGTCGTGAACTCATCATTTTTCGCATAATAAATAGAAGCGTATCCATGAACACCTTCAGTTTTTGCTAATTAGATGTAGAACGTTACGCTGTCCGAGTGAATACTCAAAAGAGATTGTAATCAATAAAGTTTTAAAGTTAAATGTAAAGTTCGTGTTTGGATTTCTTGATGTGCGCGGAGCACTTCCTTATTTTTTATAGTTCGGTCAAACTAGACACAAAACTGGCGCAGTCGGTAAACGCCACAGTTCGAAAATCCGCGAAGGAACTAACGAAAAAGTGTGGTGACTATTTAAAAATAAAATCGGTTAAGTGCCGCGAAGGTGCCGATAAACTAAAAACACATAAATATTAAACAAAATAATAATCGGGAAAGCCGCGAAGGTTAATACGGTTATTATTAACCTATATAATAAGATCAGAGCAGACACACGAAGCATAAAGGTCCGCTTAAAACTCGCAGTGAGGCTGCTGTAGAGATCTGATCGCCCATAAATTAATTTAAAAAGTGTGTAAAACAAACAAAGTTCCCAATAAGAAGTGAAAAGCAACATTTCAAACCGAACAAATTAAACCGGACAAATTGAACAAAGTTTCACAAAACTTGGAAACAGGTAACATAGCCTAAGATTTTTAAAAAACTCCATATAAAACGTGGATCCTGCTGGACGAAGAACAAGAAGAAGGAATATCTTCAACCAAGGGCGGAACGACGCATACAGAATGGAAGAACTGGTTCAACAATTCCAACAACTTCAACTACAACTTGCTCAAAGGGAGGAGCAGGTCCAACAGTTGGCAACAGCTCTTCAACAAATTTCAAACAGACAATCATCAAACGATCATAACGATAAAATATTAAAGGAAATCAAATATATGAACAACTTTACCGGCGTCGGAGATATTACCATCAACGGCTTCCTGAGCAGTGTTGAATACTATTTGAGCAAAATTGACAATGAAGATTCAAAGAAAACAG
Source organism: Odontomyia ornata (assembly GCA_963969285.1). NCBI lineage: Eukaryota > Metazoa > Arthropoda > Insecta > Diptera > Stratiomyidae > Odontomyia > Odontomyia ornata. Next base: position 228,971,028 of record OZ017738.1, on the reverse strand, counting down.
CAGTAAGGGCCATCTATTATGAGAAAATCCAAGGCGAGGCTAAGAACGCAATCATCAACATCCCAGAAACAGATAATTGGCAACTCATCAAGGATCAGCTAAAGCTACGTTTCAGACCAGACGTTCAACCGTGGGAAATCTACAAAAAAATCAACGAACTAAAGGTGCACAATGTAAGCGAATTGGCTGAGGAAGTACAAAAAATTAAGTATAAGGCAGATGAACTAATAATCTATTATCAGGATAAAATGTTTATTGACCTTAGTAATGTTAATTCAATCTTAACAAATGTAGTGAAAGAAATGAGTCAGGGTGTTCTATTAGAAAAGATATACAGTGAGACAAATATTGATAAAATAATAGAAATTATGAGATCAAGAAGATTTGAAGATGAATGTATCAGACCAGAATTTAGAAAGGTCAAAATTTTCAAACCTAAATTCCACAAAAATAATTTCAAGGATTCTAATCCTAATTCCTCACAAAACAGACAGACTGACAAAAATGCTGACGGAGAGGATAATACAAAACAAAACAGACAATTTAATAAGTACAGACAAAAAGACAATGACAGTGGACAACAAAATAGTGGTCAAAATCAATTTTTCAGATCTCAGAACTCAAACAAATCGGGGCAAAATAAAGCCAATAATTTTTCAGGTCGTTCAAAACAAACATGGAAGTCTAAACTCCAACCGGGTATTGAGCCCATGGAAGTTGAGAATGCGCAATTCCATAGATCAAATATTGAAAAGGTTAAAAACCAAAACCAATCAGATAATTTATCTGATGAAGAAACCTTCTCTGACTCATCCCCTGAAATTAACCTAAATGAATATTTTTTTCGCAACTAGCCTCGGAACAATTGCCTTTGATTCAAATTACTATAAATAATGTTAAATATGTAGCTTTAATTGATACTGGGGCATCATTCAGTGTAATTGATGACCGAATTAATACATTTAATAAGGTGAAAATCAAGCCAATCATATTTTCAACTATTACAGGAAAAGATAAGATCGAGTATGAAGTTCATACTCCATCGCCAGAAGAAATTGATCCTCCACCCTCACGAGCCTTGGTTTGATGGAAGGTTAATAGGTTACAAAACCGAAAATATCAGTTCATAATCGGAACTGATTTACTAAATAATCTCGATACATTAATAGATTTCGAGAGAAAATTAATTATTTTAAATGGACATGCCATTAAATTTATTAATAGCCCTTATCCTTTTGATGAAGTAAATTCTTTAGAAGAAGTGCATGGTGATTATCTAAAAAGATTACAGTTAGATCACCTGAACAAAGAAGAATATGCCGAAATAATAAAACTGATAAAACGGTATGAGGGAATATTTTTTAAGGAGGGTGACAAACTCACGAGTACCCCCACAATAAAACATGAGATAAAGACTACAACCGAAAATCAAGTCAACTCAAAACTGTACAGGTATCCTCCTAAGCACGAAGCGGAGGTCCGAAAACAAATTGCGGAACTTGAAAAGCAAGGAATTATTCGAAAGAGTAATTCAATGTATTCAAGTCCTCTTATTATAGTACCGAAAAAATCGGACAACTCGGGGGAAAAGAAATTTCGCTTAGTGGTAGATTACAGAAAACTAAACGAAATAACATTGGATGATAAATTCCCATTGCCAAATATTGACTCTATCCTCGATAAACTAGGTAGAGCCCAATATTTTTCAACAATCGATTTAGCAAAAGGTTATCATCAAATTCTAGTCAAAGAGGAAGACAGGCATAAAACAGCCTTCGTAACACCTCACGGACTTTATGAATTTGTAAGAATGCCGTTTGGTCTAAAAAATGCACCAGTGACATTCCAGCGCCTAATGAAAGACGTGTTAAGAGACTTCGTAAATAAATCATGTGTCGTTTATTTAGACGATATTCTGATTTTTAGCACCTCTTTAAAGGAACACATTAAATCGTTAACAGACATTTTTCAAACTTTGAAAGCACATCAACTTAAAATCCAGATAGATAAGTGCAATTTTAGGAAGAAGGAGACCACATTCTTAGGTCATATTATCTCAAAAGATGGACTGAAACCAAATCCCGAAAAGGTTGAAATAATACAAAAATTAGAATTGCCAAAAACGCACAAACAGATAAAGAGCTTTCTAGGATTAACGGGTTACTACAGAAAGTTTATTAAGGACTACGCAAAAGTAGCTCAACCTTTAACAAAGTATCTGAAAAAGAACCAAAAAGTTAATTGTAAAGATCCTAATTATATTAGCGCTTTTGAGAAACTAAAAGCCCTTATAATATCACATCCTGTTTTAAGATTTCCTGATTTTCAGAAACCCTTCCAATTAACAACGGACGCGTCTCAGTATGCAATTGGCGCCGTTTTGTCACAAAACGGGCATCCAGTGTGCTTTGCCTCGAGGACATTAAACTGTCATGAGCGGAATTACGCCACTACTGATAAGGAATTTCTTGCCATTATGTGGTCGGTCAATTATTTCAGACCATATCTCTATGGTAACAAGTTTACTATTTATACGGACCATCAACCTATCAAATACCTTCATGCTAAATATAAAGGGAAGGACCTTTCACCCAGGCATCAAAGATGGCTCTTAAAACTAGGAGAATATCATTTTGATATTGAGTACGTAAAGGGAAAAGAAAATAAGGTAGCGGATTTTCTCAGCCGTACTAATCAACCTAAGGAGTGTGATGAAAAGTCGACAAGCTCATTTAAACATACAAACTCTTTTTCAGATTTAGGAATAATATTTAACTTGGAAAGTCACGATAGTACAATAGCTACAAAACATTCTGCGGAAGAAGATCTACAAGATCATATACCTATTAAGGAGGAAATTGTAAATAAATATAGGACACAGTTAATATTGACAAATAATAAGATCCAAGAGTTAGAAGTTATTCATAAAAAGCGAATAATTTATATAGCGGAATACGATTTCGACAATTTACGCGAAATCCTTAGAAAGTACATAAAGAAGGGGATAACCGGCATTTATACGGAACTTGAAGACAGCAAATATAACATCTTGCAACAAACAATAAGGGAAATGTACTCAAATGACAGCCAAGTCAAGTTTATTCGATGCTCTTTTAGAGCTCAGGATATAAAAACGGAAACCGAAGCAGTAAAGCAAATATCTCTGTATCACATAAAGGAAAGTATGCACTCCGGCATACAAGAAACTTTCAATTCTATAAAAAACAAGATCTATTATCCAAAATTACAGGAACTAATACAAATTGTACTCAACCAATGCGATGTCTGTCAAATGGCGAAATATGACAGAAAACCGATCAAACCTAAATTTAATTACACAGAAACACCCGACAGTAAAAACGAAATTATCAATATAGATATTTATACCTTCATGAAATATGATTTCTTAACAATAATAGATCGATTTTCGAAATTTGGCTCTGCTTACTTCCTACCTGACAAAAATCATATAACAATCATTGAAACTTTAGAAGAACATTTTGCAAAAATAGGAAAACCCAAGAAAATTACTGCAGGAAATGAATTAAATACTATTAACGTAAAGGAATTCTTAAAAGAAGAGGAAGTAGAACTACACATAACAAAAGCGCATAGCCATACAGGTAATGCTGACGTAGAACGTTTTCACAACACATTACTTTCGATATGCAGAACTTTAATATTAAATAAAACAAATTTTTCACCAAAACAAATTAGCCCAGTCATATTAGGGCTTTCACCTCGGAATGAAAGATAATAAGCTGCAAATTGGTATGAACCTTTGTTTTGTCATTCTAAATGTTGTCTCAAAAGTCACAATCGTTATCGTGTCCGCGTCTCAAGATATTCAAGGTCAAAGGTCACAAAAATCGGTTTTTCGCGAATATCTGGCTTCCTATCGGTTAAATGAGATTTGCATTTATTATAAAAGTTGTAGGCTATAAAATTCCCTACAACTTTTGTTTAAACTTTTTTTTCATACGACCAACCGTTTTGAAGGTAGAGCGCGAAGAGTGCACATCGTACAGTCATATACGGCCTAATGCAAGGTCAAGCGTGAGTTATGGTTATCAGTACGTTATAAAGTCAATTATTTACTTGGAAATTATAATTATTAAACAATGCCTATTATTTATGTACTAACTATTAATTATTTATATTTAATTAAAGTAAGTAACTTGATTATTTATATATAATTATTCATATTTAACTATTTAAGTATAAAATATTATTAATTCTGGATTATATATTTTAGTTTTATTTTAAGTTAAAACGATAGTAAGAGTATATATTTTACACATATTTTTATTTATTATTAAATACGGCATAATATACATTTATCAAAATGTGAGTTCAAATATCAAAAGTATCTTTGTTGATTTTTATTGTAATGAAATTGGAAATGGAAGCTAATTATCTTCTTCTTGTTCGTCGTCTTCTTCTTCTTGTCGCTCAAAAATGTTCGATTCATTGTCATCATCCTCATTATCTGTCATGTTCATCTCCAAACCTTCCAGAATATCGGGATCATATGTATTTTCTTCATCGGGATTACTTGGATACAGTGAAGCGTTGAGGCAAGCTTGTCCGTTGCATTTAAGGAAGAAAATGCTCGCAGATATTTTGCAAAGCAAAATTCAATAGTTTCAATAATTTAACCTTAACTTAAGTCGTTTAAATCATTTACCCTTAACAAATCAATTACTTTTTATTATGACATATCCAAGATTAAATACTTATTTTAGGTCATAATCATCATATGGTTGCTTCTAATCTCTATGGTAAAACCAACAACTGGGACATTAAATATACAACCAATATCGACTGAAAATGGCTTTACAATAATAAATATGGGAACAACGGAGGTTATTCAAGATGCTAGGACAATAATTCACGTACTCAATTTAACAGAATTTAGGCAGGCAATCGATTTAGCAGAGGAAAACATCAAACGGTTGAACCTTGGGAATGACTTGACTATTAGATAAGAACTAGAAACTATTCGTGCAAAGTTTAAAACTATTCAACCTAGTCCTAGAAAGAAAAGAAGTTTACTCAATATCGTTGGTACAGTAGAAAAATGGCTTTTTGGTACCATGAATGACGACGATAGAAAGGAAATCACTGAACACATTAAAACAGTAGAAATTAACGAAGACAAAACTATCGGTAACCTAAATAAGCAAATAGAAATCAATTGTCATATCAGTGACTCGATAAAAATTCTTAAAAACACCATTGAATCAGATAGAAATCAAATTACAAAAACTTACGAAGAAGTAACTGCTAACGAAAGAAAAATTATAGTAAAACAACTGCAGTTAGATCAAATGATAAGGTTGCAGATGCTTAAAGAAAAACTAGACCAAATTATGGACAGCATAGCATTTACCCGACATGGTATTGTTCACCCAAGTTTATTGACAACTACTGAAATCTTGACAACAGGACTAGACTTTTACAGACTTAAAAACGCTAAAACAGGACTTTTGCAACTAGACAAGGACGAACTAACCCTTGCCATCAAAATTCCCGATAAATACAAAATAGTCGACCTTAAATTGATAACCCCAATCCCAAATAAAAACTTTTTAGAACTTAATATAGAAGATCAATTTGTTATTGAAATAAATCAAACAAAATATCAATATAGTGGAGAAATTCAATATGAAAAAGATCTCAAAATTGTAAACAATTGCATTGAAAAAAATAATTGCTTTACACAAATAAATAAACTTCAAGAAATTAAAAAATTGGATGATCAAACTATACTTTGTAAAAATATGAAAAATCAACAAATTATAAATTCTTGTGATGACAGATATATAAAACTAAACGGTAATTACTTAATAACATTCAATAACTGTACTATTCAAATCCTAAATGAAACCTTTAGTAGCAATGATATCAAATTTGTTGACAGATTTTATTATGAAGCAGACTATAATTTTAATTTTACCAAAAGAATTAATTTTGAAAATATTACCATACAACATATTGAAAATTTGGAACCTTTAGAAATTCTTAAATTCTACAAAACTATAAGTCCAATATTAGGAATAACAACAATTTCAATACTTATATGTATCATTTTTGCAATACTTACCATTTTTTATAAAATACATAAAACAAAAGAAATTATGAATGTAAACAAAAACATTAAAACAAATTGTAATGAAAAGGTTAGAATTCAGGAGAATTCTCATTGTAAGGGGGGAGAAGTCATGTATACGCTTACTCCGAATTCCTATAAAAATAATTCTCACATAAATCAATTACTGCAAACGTTGCATTTACCCAAATGCAACGAATCTGCAACGGAAATGACATGTGCCGAGCCTAGACAATAGGTAAGCAATTTACGCGGCGGCACATGTCCCATCGTAATCAAAATTACTTTCGCATAATTAATTCACGTGTCGTGAACTCATCATTTTTTGCATAATAAATAGAAGCGTATCCATGAACACCTTCAGTTTTTGCTAATTAGATGTAGAACGTTACGCTGTCCGAGTGAATACTCAAAAGAGATTGTAATCAATAAAGTTTTAAAGTTAAATGTAAAGTTCGTGTTTGGATTTCTTGATGTGCGCGGAGCACTTCCTTATTTTTTATAGTTCGGTCAAACTAGACACAAAACTCGCGTGGAGCAGTGGCGAAAGGAGTTCCAGAGGCCGAACCGTCCCAACCACTCCTAGACCTTCAAGGAGCCGTAGGCGGTGAAGTTCCGGCCGCAAGTGTCGTGTCCGAGGTGACCCCCATGCCTTCCGCCCACTCCATTGACACCCTCGTGGCGTTGATGAGAGATATGTCGGAGAGGATTGGCAACCTGGAGGGAAAGCTCCAGAATCTCCCTATGAGCCAACCACCCAGCCGCGTGAGAACTCCGCTTGGCTGGGAGCCCAATCCCAGTGTGGCTATGCCCCACTCTCGACCATCCGAGCAATGGGCCCCACCTCCAAGGAACTCGGGAATGGATCCCAGAGCTCCCGAATATAGACCACGACACAGCACCACACCTCCGTTGGTACCTCTAGTCCCCGAGGCAGTTTCGTACAACAGGTCAATCGAGGATGCGATTCCCCGGGAACGCATTGACACCTTTTCGAGACCCGACGCCCCATATCATGGAGAGTTGGCGATTGAACTTTACAGGGTTCAACGATATGATATCGGCGGACCGGTTCCTTTTCCGGATTCAGGCGTTAGTATCCAGCACCCTGAGAGGTGATTCCTCGGCCTTCCTCCGGCATGCACATCTTATGTTCAGCGGCGACGCTGCCGACTGGTACTGGAGCTTTAAAGAATCAACGCCACGTCCCACTTGGCACTCTTTCAGTGCAGCCTTCCGCAGTCGATTTGAGGATGGCTTCACTGAGAGAGAGCTAAGGGAACAAATAAGGAAACGGAAACAAGGCGCTCACGAACCGTTCGGCCAGTACTACACAAGTATAGTGAGATTGAGCACTCGCTTGCGAACTACCATGCCCGAGGACGAACTGGTAGAAATTATCAGAGATAATATGCGTTGGGATCTTCAGAACAGCCTTCTGCATTTTCCCATCAACACCATACAGGGATTGCGCCTCCATGCCCGTAGGCAAGAACACTTGGATGAGCGGCGAGGTACCTTCCGTCCACAACCTCGCATAACGGGACCAAATCCCTGAAATAATCACACCGCGGAGTTGATGGCAGCGGACCACCTGCTTGCTGATCCAGTACCAGTACCAAGGAGCGGAGCACCACAGGAGCTTGAGGACCCAGCATTGATTGATCGACCCTCCCTGGAAGCAATTACAAGCCCGACGGTCTGTTGGAACTGCCGACAACCGGGACATCGGTTCTATGCATGTCCAGCGGAGCCGACGCTTTTCTGCTACCGCTGCGGGAAGGCCGACACATACGCACCTGACTGTGCAAATTGCAAAGTGCGAAGAAGCTTGCCACCGAGTGCCGCGACCACCCGCCGGCACTCCTAAACCCCGGACGAACCAATCCTGACCCCATCACTAGCTATGACCAAGCTCCCGACAGGACTCCAATTCTGCTGACTCGCACCGCTAAACACAGTTCTCCCAAAGTTCCACAACCGACGCCATCCTTCGCCGAGGCGGACGCGCAGGGAAATGATAGCGAGGCGAAAGTTCCATGGCATGTAAAACCTTTTCATGTCAGGCTGCGGAATTATTTGGCTACTCGACAGCGCATCTTCCATGAGGAGTTGGCTACAACTGTCCCACCGCGAAGAAAGCGAGCCACGCGTCGGATGCGGAGCTTCTGGAGAAAAGTCAGGCAGTCGAGGAAGGTGCTGAAGGACCTACACTTAGACGAATTATTGAGGGATGATGTTCAGCCATATGCGTCAGTACACCTCCTGCAAAAACGTTTGTCAGGTTTAGTCGATACGGGAGCCAGTGTGAATTGCATATCTGCTGATTTTGCAGGGGAGGTACTGGCAATGCACGCGGACCAAATCCATCATTTCACCTCCTGGTTAAGCACGGCGGACGGAACTCGTCACTCTGTAGTGGGAAAAATTATGACGGATGTCACCTTTAAAGGAGTAACTAAGCCTCTGGAATTTTACATCATACCTCAATTAACCCAGAATCTTTATGTAGGAGTGGATTTCGTTCGAAAATTTAATTTGGCCCCGGCACTGTTTTCCGGTACGACCCTGGAGTCCGTCACCCCAGCTCCTGACCAATCTCAACGCACTAACTTATTACGACATACACTGGATGTAAATCAGCAACTGCGACTTGACTCGGCTATATCGGCTTTTCCATCGCATGAGAAGGAAGGTCTCGGGCGGACTGCCCTGGTGTTCCACACTATAGATGTGGGGGATGCTAAACCCATAAAACAGAGACATTTTGCCATATCTCCGGCGAAGGAAAAGTCGTTATATGCCGAAGTGGATCGAATGCTAGCATTAGGCGTAATCGAAGAATCACAGAGCGCGTGGGCTTCCCCAGTCACCTTAGTTGTCAAGCCGAACAAGGTCCGGCTATGCTTGGATGCCAGACGCTTGAACGCCGTCACAGTCAAGGACGCACCCTCTACCGTTGATTGAAGGCATTTTGAGTCGGTTGCCTAAAGCCCACTTCATCACGAGCTTAGATCTCAAGGACGCCTTCTGGCAAATTCCTTTAGACCCCGGTTCAAAGGAGAAAACAGCCTTCACAGTCCCAGGTCGGCCCCTATATCAATTCGTGACCATGTCATTCGGATTATGTAATGCCCCCCAAACAATGACGCGCCTTATGGATAAGGTGATACCACCTCATTTGCGCCACCAAGTTTTCGTTTACTTGGACGATCTGTTGCTTATAATCGAGACCTTTGACGAACACATCGACCTGCTTCAGGAGGTGGCTCTACACATCCGGAGGGCAAGATTAACCATCAACATACGGAAGAGTCAGTTCGTGATGAGGAGGTGAAGTATTTAGGTCACATCATTGGGCATGGCCATATCAAGACCGATCCGGACAAGACTCAAGCGATTGACGTTTTCCCATTACCCAAGACCCCCAAGCAATTACGCCGATTCTTAGGCTTATGCGGATGGTACCAGCGTTTTGTACGTGACTATGCCACCATTACCACTCCTTTGACCGACATGCTGCGTAAGGGACGTAAGTTCGTCTGGGAAGAGCCCAGCTTGCGAGCCTTTGAAGAGCTAAAGAAGAGTCTGACTACAGCCCCCGTACTGCACAGCCCGGACTTTGACAAACCGTTCTCAATCCATTGTGATGCGAGTCAACATGGGGTGGGAGCAGTCTTAGTCCAGGTTGCACAAGACGGCGAGGAGAGACCTATAGCCTTCATGTCTCACAAGTTGAACCCAGCCCAGCGAAATTACACGGTTTCCGAGCAGGAATGTCTAGCTGCAGTGTTGGCAGTGAAACGCTTCCGAGCCTATGTGGAGGGACACACCTTTGAAATCGTTACGGACCACGCTTCTCTGAAATGGCTAATGAGCCAGACTGATCTCAACGGCAGATTAGCCAGGTGGGCACTGAAACTACAGGCATTTGACTTCACAATCCGCCACCGAAAAGGAAGCCAGCATGTAGTCCCCGACACCTTATCCAGAATGTGCGCTCCTGAAGGAGCCGAGTTGGTCCAAGAGGACGACAGCCCCCAATTGATCGATCTGGACCATCCTGCCTTCAAGTCAGCCGGCTACACCCAACTGATTCACACTATCCAGAACCAACTGTCCCAGCTTCCTGAACTGCGGTTGACGGATGGATTTATTTATAAGCAGATGGGACACGCATCCGGAGACCCCATACAAGAAGAAGAACAGTGGAAGTTGTGGGTGCCCGAAGAATTAACCACTGATCTTATCAGACGGGCCCATGACCACCCATCAAGTGCGCACGGCGGTTACGGTCGTACACTTAGGCGGTTGAAAACCTGTTTCTTTTGGCCTAAGATGGCACAACAGATAAAAGCGTACGTAGCCTCCTGTGAGCTATGCAAGTGTACTAAAGCGCCCAACACCATTCTTCGGCCTCCCATGGGTAAGGTTGAGGTCCCCGAACGCGTGTTCCAGCGCTTGAACATTGACCTTATCGGTCCTTACCCTCGATCTGCTTCTGGTCACACGGGAGCTGTCGTGGTCCTGGACCAGCTCTCTAAATTCCCTATCATAGAACCACTACGTAACATGCACACTGGACCTATAATCAGCTTCTTGGAGAACCGAGTCTTTCACATGTTTGGAGTTCCGGAGAAACTTGTCTCCGACAATGGGGTCCAGTTCACCTCCAGCAAGTTCCGAGACCTAATGTCCAAATACGGTATCATCCACCAACGAACCGCCGTCTATTCACATCAAGCCAACGCATCCGAACGACTGAACCGTACGCTCATAGCGGCCATTCGCGCCTATGTCCACCCGAATCAGAAGGACTGGGATCGCAAGTTGTCCGCCATCACTAGTGCTCTGCGCTCGTCGTACCACGCCACTACCGGCATTTCGCCGTATTTCGCATTGTTCGGCCAGTACATGATCTGTCATGGGAGCGCTTATCGGCTATTGCGGCAGCTGAAATCCCTAGAGGACCCAATCGTGGTTCTGGAACCGCACGAAAAGCTCCGACTTCTGCGAGATCAACTGCGGGAGAAGATTGAAGAAAGTAGACGGATGAGAGAGGAGCGGTACAACTTGCGATCTCATCCTTCTGGCTTTAAGGCAGGCGACGAAATATATCGTCGAAACTTCCGGCAGAGCGATGCCACCCGACATTACAATGCCAAACTAGACAAGAAATTCGTGAAGTGTCGAGTCCTACAAGTAATAAGCCCCACCCGATACCTCATCGCGGACATGGCTGGTAAAACCCTGGGAATTTACCACGCAAAAGACCTTAGACGATGAAGTACAACTATTTCATACGCAAAACCTTGGCTTACCTAAATCTCTGCCTGTACGAAGACCTCCGAGTAACACCTGACTCCCTACTGTATAGCCACTATCGAGTCTTTACTGAAATTGTTGTAGCCTATTCCTCTAAACCAACCTTCGACCCGCCACGGCCCTAACCAAGACCTTTTTCATAGGAGGCGGGATCGTAATTACTTCGATTTTGGGGGGGAGAATGTGTAATGTGACGCCTACGCCCGGAAATCGAAGTGATTCCGATCCCGAACCCTTGCACCCGGCCAGATGGTTATGACCTCGAAATGCAAGCGGACTTCATCTTTCGTGCGGATATCGTTGCGCAGAAAATATTTCTTTTTCTCTCCAAATATTTAGATCTGTGGATTTAAATATTTGAAACATAATATTAATCAAAAACCCCGACACATTTCGAGGCATATCCATCTGGGAATGCCCCCTCCACCGTGGCCATCGAAACACTATGCCACTGGCGACAAATGGAAATGCACATTGCCGCCATGTGGCGTTCCATTCCGCACATCTGTTTTGTCGGTGGTTGTCGGATTGCCAGTCCAACGCAACGAGGGAGTTGGGTTGTTCCGTTGTGCGCTACGGGAGATGTTCGCCTGGGTTCGAAGAAGAAGACCATCATTACGAGCCAAGGAAATTGTACGACGTGTTGAAGCAGCAATAGCTGGAGCGGAACCTCTATTTACTCCACCTCGTTCATCGTCAACCGAATCACCAGATAGATCATCATCACCTGAAAGTGATACAATGGTAATGGCCGATCGTGAGGTAATGACACTGCCACTTTGTAAACGCAAACTATATCTAAATGACAATCAATCGCAGCATGTATCGCCTGTTATACGTATGAATTCAGTTATACAACTCGCCAAAGCGTCGTAACAATTATTAAAAAAAAAAAACAAACAACGGAAAAGCCCTCTAGCAAATTGATGCGGATAAACAACGTCAGAGATGCTAAGGTGTATAACGGCAGGTGCTACTCATGAAATTTGTGCATCAGGGTATCGACCGTGCTTTATTCACAACCGCCTTCGGCCAGACACGAGCAACATAAGACCTGGTATGTGATTAATTTAGTTAGTACTACCATATTACAATACAATAGCACGTAATCTTTGGAAGAAGAAAGGAAAGATGTTTCGGAAATCAAAATCGAACCCAATAATCAAAGAAACCGAGCTTTGGCTTCAAAGTAGTACGAGTACTCTGAAGATGAATTGATTTGAATACATTATTCAGTGAATTACGGTGCACGGATTGGTTGACCTATTGGTACCATCCGTTGGCACTACTCAGACTTAACGTCTAGAACCGATGAGAGGTCGGTTCCGCGTTGGACTAAAAAGTTTAAAATCATTACAACACTCGGCGAATACAGTATCGAAAATGTTAGCAAATTTCGATTTAGGCGCCAAAATAACGAAAACGGGCAATGAAAGAGAATACAGCTCGCAAATAAAATATTTTATTCAGTATTGACGATCTTGAAGACCAGCAGAATACACAGAAGAACAAAGCTCCAAATATACAAATCTGTGATAAGACCTGTGTTATGCTATGGGTGTGAAACATGGATCCTAACCCAAGCATCCGCATATATATTGAACGCTTTTGGCCGACGGATCCTGAGGCGAATAATCGGAGCGAAGCTAGACGGGGGCCAATGGCGAATTCGATACAACCATGAGCTGCATGAAATTTTTGACGAACCGGAGGTCGCAAGGATTATAAGACTGCGGAAGCTGCAATGGACTGGACACATGAATCGTATGGACGAACAACGGCTACCCAAGAAGGTATTCGTTGGGAGAACTGAAGGCCGACGGCCAGTGGGGAAACCGAGGAAACGCTGGTCTGACTCGGTTGACGAAGACAGTTCATCGCTGCTTGGATTTCGGAATTGGATGACGCGGTCAAAGGACCGAGACAGTCGCAGGCACTGTTTGCAGGAAGCGAAGGCCCGAAAGGGGCTGTAGTGCCAAGAAGAAGAAGAATTGATCAATGGATTTTTTTCATTTCCATGACAGCTTCGAAAGTTAACTCGTTGTTACCCTTTTCTAAAAATTGTAGTATATAATTTTTCTTTTCTCCTGAATCATTGGATTCTTTGCCAACTGGAAAAGGCAAAAGTGCATAGTTGACGGTGAAGTCTCGTAGCCAGCAATCAAAAATCCAAAAGACTGAGCAAGGACAACGTTGAAATTCATCGCTCCATTTTTGTAAGCCTCTACTAACTTGTCCATCATATATTCACAACGTTCATTTTTGCGTAGGCGTAGTTACAAAAATTGCTTTACAAGGTTTGTGAAGTACTTCAAAACTTCATTCCTAAATACTTTCTGCCTGAATATTTCTGCATACTTGCGCAGTGCGACATGGATGAAAAGCACTAGCGTACTATGGCTACAATTGTTGAAAATTTGTGAACCGAATCGAAAGAACTCACTGTCTTGGTTTTCAAGGCATTTGCTATCGATACCGAAAACAAAATCTCATGCAATCCACAATGAACATATGGCTTTTGCAATTAGTTCCTCTCCTCGCGTAAATGCTGCATTGATTTTACGATCGAACCTTTCCGCGATGTCCTCAATTAATGGAAATATTCCTTTGATCTGGCTATGGTGAACGCAGGAGCAAATTTTGGGTGGATTACTTTGGGATGTGAGCAGCTATGGGCTCATGTTTTTCGGTTATAAAGAAACCTCGATCAGAGCTTGCTGTCTCAAAATTGCTGTAAGATGTTCCATCATCTGATTATAGGCTTACTGCCGAGATTCGTTGAACTTTCAATATAAATCTTCGATCAGTGTCCTCCATGATAATTACACAACTAAATAAAAGGAATTGTTTTTCTTCGCATAACACTTCAAAATAGCAGATGGCGATTCTCAAGTATATAAAAACCGATATTTTACACATCAATTGCCTATTTCTTTTCATTTTGCAGTTAAATCCATATACAACTTAATAAATTCAAATTATTTAAGTGTTATTTTGCAAACGCTACTCGATTTATGATTCGATCAAAGCGAAAAAAATTTCCATTTGACAACATGAATATCTGCTCACATTTTGTGTTCGTACACAGCACACACATATAAATGCAGAGAAGTTTCTCACTCGCCCATATGAATGCGGAGAACTTTGTCACGCACACACACGCAAGTCGGCGGAACCGATTTATCGCTATCGACTTTTCCCGCAGCGTACCAATCATTTAAAATGTTTTGTCTCTTCCGCACCCTGATGTGCCACGGGAAAATTCGAAAGTTATTAATCTGCTTTTATTGAGCAACTGACGAAGTGCACCAGCTCGTTCATTGAGTAATTAAATAATACTGGAGTGGACAACCACGTGACAATATGGTCGCAACCACCTCTGCGACCACTTTGCCTAATGCTACGCTCTTGTTTACAACGTTAGAGAGAGCCAAATTGCACAAGCAAACATGGCTGCTACTCAATGTAAACAAATTTTCATACAATACCTAAAATTTGTTTTCTATTTGAAAAACCTTCAGCATTGTATGAAAAACATGCAAAACATTAATCTATTAACTACTCACTTGTGAAAGGAAACACATACAGATCCTTTTCCACTATGATTTTTATACGAAGGCACTACACATTTCATTTTGAAGTTCTAAATTAATTTCACAATGTCACACGTTAAAATTACTTGAATCACAAACTGCAATTGAATGATTAAACACTTGGAAAGAACTTAGATCGCGAACACTTTCCACAGTTTTAATATCGGATAAAATTCGCGACGAAACTTGCAAATTGGCCAATTTGGCGTCCAATTTGCATCAGTCAACTTAACAGCCAGTTCGCATCTAGTCAGCTTCTGGAACAAGAAAGTGACCAGCAAGAGGCAGCCGGGGAGAAAATGTCAGACAGATCATTTGGAAGAGAGCAGAAACCGGTCGCATGCTCTCTCATGCATTTTACATGAGCTTACCCCATCCAGTTCTTATTCATCTGAGCCCCAGGGCATATCTACCATGGAGGTACATACAGGAGACGGCGAAAGATCAAATTCATGAAGCCACGAGCTTTTGCCCTTGCTATTGTAATAACTTGCATAGGCTCGAAGTTAATTTCGAAATTGGGGTCAAACTTTTGTTCATCATATGACGTAATTTATCATATTCTTGGCGATAAACTTTATGAGAATACAGTGTTTGCAAATTAATTATTTACTACAAAAATTTGCGCTGGTAAGATTATTCTAATGGAATTTTCTTGCAAACATTTGAGAAGGTACCACTTTTGACCTACTTGGAAAATTTCATCATTCTTCCTTGTGTGGTTTGTGAGAAAACTTTCTGTGGCACACGGACGGACAGGTCGAAAAAACAGACGAAGAGACAGAAAATGGTCTGTTGTATAAATACTTACAAGTTAAGCCATTAAAATCGTTTCGATGAAAAATATTCATTACTTCAGTTGCTACTAAAATAGTGAATTGCGCTTACCTTCTGACCTTTGGGGGCTG
>OZ017738.1:228870090-228950090 GCA_963969285.1 Odontomyia ornata | reverse complement strand
TTAGGGGATAAATTTTGTAAATCGACCGAAAGCACTCTTTCTTTGGCAGACTACCACGCACTCTTATTTCCCTTTGGAGGAGTCGACTGCTGGAAAGGAAAAGGTGTATTAAAAATTTTTTTTTTCCTATTTTACCGAAATAGCTCACCACTATCGGCCACTAATTTATTTCTAAGCTTTCACATATATATTAGGTTAGTAGTAGGAGTAATTTACCTTTCTTTTGTTTAGTAATACCCATTGTCAACACACATATTAAACATCAACATGGCGACAAAGCGGACCCCAGATAAGCGTTGGACCAGATCCAAAACGGTCCAACCAGCTAACTGCGGGATCCGCTTTGAAGACGTAGTGGAGGGCGTACACAGCGTGCGATTGGAGTGCGGACACCTGTTCCATCGTGCCTGTGTCCAACAGCTCCTCCTTACGTCCGAGCTTTGCCCAATATGCCGGCGACCCATAGAGCGGACCGCCGTAGACGTCCCCCTCGGAACGCCCGTCCCCACGCGTGGAGCAGTGGCGAAAGGGGTTCCGGATGCCGAACCGCCCCAATCACTGATGGACTTGCAAGGAGCCGTGGGCGGTGAAGTTCCTGCTGCAGTTGTCGCGGCCGAGGTTCCACCCGCGCCTTCCACCCACTCCATTGACACCCTCGTGGCGTTAATGCGAGATATGTCGGAGAGGATTGGCAACTTGGAGGGAAGGATCCAGAACCTCCCCATGAGCCAACCACGCAGCCGCGTGAGAACTCCGCTTGGCTGGGAGCCCAATCCCAGTGTGGCTATGCCCCACTCTCGACCATCTGATCAATGGGCCCTACCTCCAAGGAACTCGGGAATGGATCCCAGAGCTCCCGAGTATAGACCACGACACAGCACCGCACCTCCGTTGGTACCTCCAGTCCCCGAGGCAGTTCCTTACAACAGGTCAATCGAAGATGCGATTCCCCCCGGGAACGCATTGACACCTTTCCGAGACCCGACGCCTCGTATCATGGAGAGTTGGCGCCTGAACTTCACGGGTTTCAACGCTATGATATCAGCGGACCGGTTCCTTTTCAGGATTCAGGCGTTAGTATCCAGCACCCTGGGAGGTGATTTCTCGGCCTTCCTCCGGCATGCACATCTTTTGTTCAGCGGAGATGCTGCCGACCGGTACTGGAGTTTTAAGGAGACGACGCCACGTCCCACTTGGAAACTTTTCAGTGCAGCCTTCCGCAATCGATTTGATGATGGCTTCACTGAGAGAGAACTAAGGGAACAAATAAAAAAACGGAAACAAGGCGCTCACGAACCGTTTGACCAGTACTACACAAGTATAGTGAGATTGAGCACTCGCTTGCAAACAACCATGCTCGAGGACGAACTGGTAGAAATTATCAGAGAGAATATGCGTTGGGAGCTTCAGAACAGCCTTCTGCATTTTCCCATCAACACCATACAGGGATTGCGCCTTCATGCCCGTAGACGAGAACAACTGGATGAGCGGCGAGGTACCTTCCGCCCACAGCCTCGCATAACGGGACCAAATCCCCGAAATCATCACACCGCGGAGTTGATGGCAGCGGACAACCTACTTGCTGACCCAGTACCAGTACCGAGGAGCGGAGCACCACAGGAGCTTGAGGACCCAGCAATGATTGATCGACCCTCCCTTGAAGCAATTACAAGCCCGACGGTCTGTTGGAACTGCCGACAAACGGGGCATGGGTTCTATGCATGTCCAGCGGAACCGACGCTCTTCTGTTACCGATGCGGGAAGGCCGACACTTACGCACCTGATTGCGCAAATTGCAAATTGCGAAAAAATTTGCCAGCGAGTGCCGCGACCACCCGTCGGCACTCCTAAAACCCGGACGAACCAAGGCTGATCCCATCACTAGCTATGACCAAGCCCCAGACATGACTCCAATTCTGCTGACTCGCACCGCCAAACACAGTTCTCCCAAAGTTTCACAACCGACGCCATCCTTTGTCGAGGTGGACGCGCAGAGAAATGATAGCGAGGCGAAAGTTCCTTGGCATGTCAAACCCTTCCACGTCAGACTGCGGAATTATTTGGCTACTCGACAGCGCATCTTCCATGAGGAGTTGGCTACAACTGTCCCACCGCGAAGAAAGTGAGCCACGCGTCGGATGCGGAGCTTCTGGAGGAGGGTCAGGCAGTCGAGGAAGGTGCTGAAGGACATACACTTAGACGAATTATTGAGGGATGACGTTCGACCATATGCGTCAGTACACCTCCTGCAAAAACGTTTGTCAGGTTTAGTCGATACGGGAGCCAGTGTGAATTGCATATCAGCCGATTTTGCAGGGGAGGTACTGGCAATGCACGCGGACCAAATCCACCATTTTACCACCTGGTTAAGCACGGCGGACGGAACTCGTCACTCTGTAGTGGGAAAAATTACGACGGATGTCACCTTTAAAGGAGTAACTAAACCTCTGGAATTTTACATCATACCTCAATTAACCCAGAATCTTTATCTAGGAGTGGATTTCGTTCGAAAATTTAACTTAGCCCTGGCATTGTTTTCCGGTACGACCCTGGAGTCCGTCACCACAGTTCCTGACCAAACTCAAACCACTCACTTATTACGACACACACTGGATGTGAATCAGCAACTGCGACTTGACTCGGCTATATCGGCTTTTCCATCGCATGAGAAGGAAGGTCTCGGGCGGACGGCACTGGTGTTATACACTTTAGATGTGGGGGATGCTAAACCCATAAAACAGACACATTTTGCCATATCTCCAGCGAAGGAAAAGCTGTTATATGCCGAAGTTGATCGAATGCTAGCATTAGGCGTGATCGAAGAATCGCAGAGCGCGTGGGCTTCCCCGGTCACCTTAGTTGTCAAGCCGAACAAGGTCCGGCTATGCTTAGATGCCAGACGCTTGAACGCCGTCACTGTCAAGGACGCATACCCTCTACCGTTGATTGAAGGCATTTTGAGTCGGTTGCCTAAAGCCCATTTCATCACGAGCTTAGACCTCAAGGACGCCTTCTGGCAAATTCCTTTAGACCCGGGCTCAAAGGAGAAAACAGCCTTCACAGTCCCAGGTTGGCCCCTATATCAATTCGTGACCATGCCATTCGGATTGTGCAATGCCCCTCAAACAATGACGCGCCTTATAGATAAGGTGATACCACCTCGTTTATGGCACCAAGTTTTCGTGTACTTGGACGATCTGCTGCTTATAACCGAGACCTTTAACGAACACATCGACCTGCTTCAGGAGGTGGCTCTATACATCCGGAGGGCAGGGTTAACCATCAACATACAGAAGAGTCAGTTCATGATGACGGAGGTGAAGTATTTAGGTCACATCATTGGGCATTGCAGTATCAAAACCGACCCAGGCAAGACTCAAGCGATTGACGTTTTTCCATTACCCAAGACCACCAAGCAATTACGCCGATTCCTAGGCTTATGCGGATGGTACCAGCGTTTCGTACGTGACTATGCCACCATTACCACTCCTTTGACCGACATGCTGCGTAAGGGACGTAAGTTCGTCTGGGAAGAGCCCAGGTTGCAAGCCTTTGAAGAGCTAAAGAAGAGTCTGACTACAGCCCCCGTACTGCACAGCCCGGACTTTGACAAACCGTTCTCAATCCATTGTGACGCGAGTCAACATGGGGTGGGAGCAGTCTTAGTCCAGGTTGCACAAGACGGCGAGGAGAGGCCTATAGCCTTCATGTCCCACAAGCTGAACCAGGCCCAGCGGAACTACACGGTCTCGGAGCAGGAATGCCTAGCGGCTGTGCTGGCAGTGAAACGTTTTCGAGCATATGTAGAAGGACATCCTTTTGAAATCGTCACTGATCATGCGTCACTGAAATGGCTGATGAGCCAAACGGTTCTCCACGGCCGCTTGGCCAGATGGGCCTTGAAATTACAGGCGTTTGACTTCACGATAAGACACCGCAAGGGAAGTCAGCACGTGGTACCGGACACACTATCAAGGATGTTCGCCCCTGAAGGAGCCGAGTTGGCCCAGGAGGACGACAGCCCCCTATGGATCGACTTGGACCATTCCGCCTTCAAGTCAGCATGTTATACCCAGCTGATGAATACGATTCAGGACCAGTTGCCACAGCTGCCAGAGCTACGGGTGACGGAGGGATTTATATACAAGCGGACGAGACACGCCTCCGGAGACCACATTCAAGAAGCGGAACAGTGGAAGTTATGGGTGCCCGAAGAACTGACAGGCGAATTGATTAAGCGGGCTCATGACCACCCATTGAGTGCACACGGCGGTTATGGTCGTACGCTTCGGTGACTGAAGACTTACTTCTTTTGGCCTAAGATGGCGCAGCAAGTGAAATGGTACGTACCCGCTTGTGAGCTGTGCAAATGCACTAAAGCGCCCAATACTGTTCTTCGGCCCCCGATGGGAAAATTCGAGCTACCGGAGCGGGTGTTCCAGCGCCTGATCTCATCGGTCCGTACCCTCGCTCGACTTCGGGATACACGGGAGCTGTCGTGGTCCTGGACCACTTGTCCAAATTTCCGATTGTGGAACCCCTTCGATACCTGCACACCGGCCCCATAGTCAGTTTTCTGGAAAATCGCGTTTTCCATATATTTGAAGTACCGGAGAAGCTGGTCTCCGACAACGGAGTTCAGTTCACCTCGTCTAGATTTCAGGAATTAATGGAGAAGTATGGCATTACGCATCAGCGGACTGCCGTTTATTCCCCGCAAGCCAATGCGTCCGAGCGCATTCGTTCGTCTTATCACTCCACCACAGGCATCTCCCCATACTTTGCCGTGTTCGGCCAGCATATGATCTGCCACGGAAACTCGTACCGGCTATTGCGGCAGTTGAAAGGTCTGGAAGACCCAATGGTTGTGCTGGAGCCGCACGAGAAACTCCAAATTCTACGAGAACAAATCCGGGAGAGGATTGAAGACAGTAGACGGGTGGGGGAGGAGCGGTACAATCTGCGATCCCATCCTTTTGGCTTCAAGGCAGGCGACGAAATCTACCGACGGAATTTTAGACAAAGTGAAGCAGGTCGGCATTACACTGCCAAGCTAGATAAGAAGTTCGTGAAGTGTCGAGTCTGACAAGTTTTAAGTCCCACGCGGTACTTCATTGAGGACATGTCCGGAAAGGAGCTGGGAGTCTACCATGCCAAAGCCCTACGACGCTGAGAGAAAAAGAAAAAAAAAACATAATAGGGGCAAGCAACGTTTCCTTCAGTCTCCCCATGCCTGGTAGGCATCGTGGACACTGCCCTGTAATGAATCATGCGACGCCGCTGGCTACCACTACTAACACACTTTGCTGCCAGGTGGCTTGTCATTTCAAGTTGATTGCGACGAGCGCCCATCCCACGTCAATTTTGTCGTGGGATGTCAAGAAGATTTGACAGCCACATGGGAGGAAAGTGTCGAAGTAGTGGCCGTCACACAGGAAGAAGAACTCTCCCACAAATAGGTCATCACTGATATCCATCGACTATTCCAAAAGTAGTAAAGATATCAGAAATTGGAATTGGTAAGTCGGTGAATGCAAAGTTTGTTTTTCCGCTTCGAGTAAAATAACGTTCTGTGATGTTTAGGTTAACCGCGGACATCAGCAATCAATCCATGCAGAGATGCGCAAATGCGATGCATGTCCGTATTTGCCTAGATTAAAGTGCCGCATTAAACAACAACCGGACAATACGAATGGGCGATTGCCTGCCGGAATGTATCCCCAATTTGGAGTCAGTAGTTCTTACTGGGAACAATATTCAAGAGTTGCTGATTTGGAACCACTCACGCACCTCAAAAAGTTGGAAACATCGTGCTTGCTTGTAAACCCCGTATCTACAAAGCCATATTACAGTGAGTATGTTGCATATAAGTTAAATCTGATCCAATCTGAAGGACTTATGAAGTAAACTTGCCACTAATGTAAAGAACGATAACATGTCGGAAGTCCCGCGGAAGAGTTCTTTAGTTGATATCGGGAAAAAAACATGAAATTATTGTTGCGTTTCCATAATCCTAGGTATATACATGTCATGTATGAAAATATGATCAGCATAGATGGTGCAAGTGAAACATCTTGATCGAAAGAAAAATGTTTACGATGATATCCATAGTGTGTGTAGAAGTGATATATTCCGTGTAACGTACAAACGGGGTAAAGTAACAATGAGAACAGTTTCAATTTAGTAATCAAGGACACCCGGTTTATATTATTAGTACCGCAATTTTTAAATAAAACTTTTATAACCGTCAAATTATATTTAATATCATGCAATTACTATTCAATAAAACATAAGCAAATTACAATAATGAGAAAAATGGTGGTGCGAGTGATTACCAAAGGAAAAAAACAAGGTATCATGTATCAAGAGGAGTAGTGATTTACTTAAATTCCCGGTCCAACGATATTCAGTAAGGACTATTCCAATTTTTTTATTTCATATGTGTGAAATATTGGATGATCTTGCCTACTTACTTTTAAGATCTGAATCAGCACGATAATTTTACCCAATGCAATATTATTTATACTTACGATGAAAGAAAGAAAATATCTTTGTATTTGTAAATTTTTCCAATTAGGAGGCGAAATTGAATTTAATTAAATTCTAAGATATAGCTAGGGAAATCAATTAAATTTGAATCAATTTGGAAGCTTTTCGAAATTGAAAACGATGCGCATAAATTAATATTACCTTTTTATTAATATATCAAAGAAAAAAAAAGGAATGAAGAGAAAGACAAAACACCCCAATAACATAATTATATAAAGCTGTATTAGGTTTACACTATGGAAATACTGGCATTAATATACAATCATCCATTGATATGTGAATTAATAACTGGTAAATTTTTAGAAATTTTAATGAAATTAAGAATTTATGACTGTCATATTTGTAATGTTGAAGCTTAATATTAAATAACTCATAATACAAATAATAATGCAAAATAATTTGAACACTATAATATCTAACAAATAATACTGAGAAATCATACAAAAAATCATAATAAATAACCAATAATAATAAGACCTAATACTAAGCATGTTAATGAATACCAAATAATACAAACAATAATAAGGCATAATAGATATCACAATAATAGACAGCAACCAATGATACAAATAACAATACTTGAGATATTGATGAAAGTCAGATTCAGTAATTTTGCGAGTCTTTTTCCTTCTCTTCATACTACAAAATAAAGTACAATAGTGTAAAAACAAACTACTGAGGAAAATTTGTAACCTTTAAAATTGAGAATTTAAACAAAACTATTGAAAATAATTTTTGGGCCGCCACTTAGGTGCAAGAAAGTTAACACTTGTTAACTTTGATTCTTCCAGCTTTTTCTAATTGAAAACTTCCAGTCAATGGCCCATTAAATTTTCCAAATTTGTTCACCTTTGTATAAATTTCAAAAGGAAAGTGTCCTTACGCGAAAATTATCTTCAAAGTAATTTTTAAAAGACAAATTGAAGGTTTCTATCGGAGGTATATGAACGTACATGAATTGATTTCCTACATTACTTGCAGTGAACGAGGCGGTTCCATGAACGTAGTTGCTAAATAGTACACTCTTTTTAAGAATCAACAAAAAGTTTTATATTATATCCCTAAAACAATGATAACTATACCCTATTATTGTTTACATAAGGTTGTAAGTAATTTTTGTTAGAAACCAGTAAGGAATTTGTTCGATAAAATATAAATTGAATAGGTCACGAATTAAGTATTGAGATGCAAGAAATAAAAATAACAAAATGAATTGCTAATAAAAAAACCCCGACTTTCCTTTCCAGTGGTTCTTTTTGTCAGCGGGAAATAAGGTGCAGGGTAGGTATGCCGTCGCGAGGGTAGGGTTTGAGAAAATCTGCTGAGGTCGGTTTCGCGTCACGCGCGGTACGCGGTACCTTTTGTTGTTTTGCCTTTTTATTAGAGTAGCTTTCGTCGGGTTGAGTTAACGTAGTATACTTTTCGGTACCGCGTCGGAAATTCGGGAACGCGAAGTAAAAATTAGATTTTGTTCTTTGACTGATTAATGAAGAAATACGGAGTAACGTAAAATAAGTTTCCTCTCCGTATGGTTTTGTTTTGTGACGCGTTTGAAAACGGGCATGTACTGGTGGCTGAATATTGTAAATGAGCGTAACCCATTCGGAGACCCGCGACCGAAATCCTCTCCGATCTAGCTGGCGACAAGCAGCCACCGCGTGAATGGGTTACGGTGCACGAATTGGCTGACCGGTTGGTACCATCCGTTGGCACTACTCAGACTTAACGTCTAGAACCGATGAGAGGTCGGTTCCGCGTTCGTACGTAGACGTAAAATCATTACAGTATATATATATATATATATATATATATATATATATATATATATATATATATATATATATATATATATATATATATATATATATTTAGATATATATATATATATATATATATATATATATACATATATATATATTTATATATATATATATATGTGTGTGTGTGTATATATATATATATGTGTGTGTGTGTATATATATGTATGTGTATATATATCATATATATATATATATATATACATATATATATATATATATATATATATATATATATATATATATATATATATATATATATCTACATACATATATATATATATATATATATATATATATATATATATATAGAAAGTTATCTACGCAATAAGTAAATTTCTCTTGAGAAATTCACTTAAAATAAAAAAAACAATAAACCGACCCCATTAAATTTTTGAAAGCGGTGCTATATTAGTGATATTACATGGTGATTTAGTACCACTTCCATAAAATTCATTTCATCCTTTCTAGGGCACTTTGAAGTCGTTTTTCTTCGTTTTCCGGTAAATAAATAAATATTTTCATTTGAACCCCCCAGATCACGTTCCACTGTGTTGAGATAAAAACACTTCGGATTGCATTGTTTTCCAATTTTCTAAATGAAATTTTTTCGTGTCACCTAATCTGATTCTATCCACAACTCAAAATAATCTGATTTTCAATATTCATGAGCGTGATTTAATGTTTTCGTTGGGCTCGACCCGTTATATTTAGAAATTTCCGCGATGACTCTCGCTTCAAACGCTTCAAATCTAAATCTTTACAAAAATAAATACACTCTGGAAAAACACAAAAACACGAAAACATAAAACGAATTGATTCAAAGCTCATTTGATTGAACACCCATGAATTAAACCTTAATCAAAATATTATCCCCATTTTATTCCACATATGTCAATGTTCAAGGATCAGACATGAAACGTATTTCACTCGCGTAAATCATTAAACCTATTGGCGAAACCAGTTTTTTTACACGGCGTAAGTCCAAAATACTGTCAAGTTTCACTTTTCTGTAATAAAATATCGTGCAGCTATGGACCAACGTAAAAAATCCACTTAAATTGATGGGGTTTCTCATGAAATTATGTTTGGCTTCACTTTACTCACTTGAGCAAAGAACAATACTGCACGTCAGTTCCTTTTTCCGGCAAATAATGAAAAACAACACACTTCACTTTGTAATTCACTCGCGTTTTCTTTCGTATAAGTTTTTCATTAAAAATAATTCAATTTTTCGGTGCGAAATTCGTATTTTACGAAGGATATGGCAACTGACAGCTCCACTCCAGCTGATACTTCCGCTTCGAAAACAGGGGTGTTTTTATGGATCAAATACTTTTGAAAATATGGCGCGAAGCATGATTTTGTTGACATTTGTTGAAGTGAGTGGAGATTTGCGGATATCTAACCATACCTTGTATACCAAATAAGAAGTAATAACTGATGATGACGTTTGAACGTGCTAATAAATGACTATACTCTGGAATTTGCATGGTGTGTTTAGCAGCATTAACCAGCATTTAGCGATATCGTCTGAATCAAATAAATTTCAATAAAAAATCACAATCCTAAACTGCTTGTGTCTAAATTAACACAATATGTTGATGACGTTCGAACAGTTGGCGTTCGTACATTTTCACGCACACAATTCTAAGTTTGATTTCGAACATTAAAACCGCCGAATGTCGGTGAATGGCCAGACTATACTTCTGCATGGAGTGATTATAGTAATATCTAGTGATGACATTTGAACGTGCTAATAAATGACTTGAATTTACATTTCGAAAATGATTTCGACAATTGAAAAATTTTACGCATCCCTTAAAATAGCATCAGCTGAAAATTGCAAGAGCTTTCGAAAATGAATGTGTACGAAAACGGAAGGTTTGATTATATTAAGCGACTTCAGCGCGTTCCATAGGAATTGAAAGCTCATCGTCTCCTGGATGTACCTCTATGGTCTTTACCCTGTAAAGAAATGAGATGCGCCCTTCCTTTTTGAAACCACAAAGGAGGCTTTAACACTCCTTCACGAAATTGATTTTGAGGTGATTGCCCTTATATCGGACAATAATAAAATTAACAGGATAATTTTCAAAGAATTTTCTCCCACACAAGATTGGCAACCTTTCATTAACTCTCCGTTTGTTTCTGGAAAGAAACTATTCCTTTTTTTGATTCTGTCCATTTGTTTAAAAGTGTGCGCAACAATTGGTTGAACCGGAAGCAGCAAACTTTTGTACTTTCAAGCATATGTATTTTTTCTCAAACTAGAGCGGCGAAATTTTCTTCATTAAAAATATTTATGATCATGAGAAATTTTCTACTCTCAAATTAGCTCCTTCTCTTTCTTGGAAATCACTTTTTCCCAACAATTTTGAACGGCCCGGAGAATATTTAACGAAGAAAATGTCGAGGCTTTAAATCATTATTTCCCGTCCGATCAGAGCTGTAGTGAATTATAACTTTCAAATGTCCGTAAAGGACTGCAGCGATGTTCTGCTGCCTCGGCAGAAGAAGATGGAGGTTTCTGCCGAGAACGCCCTCGTCTAGAGACGCGTGAATGCGCTGGCAGGCTAGCATTGTGGTGTCGTGGGGCGGGTTCATTTCCCCAGCACGAGGACCCACTACAAAAAATTTCGCACTCACGAATTTGGTGGTCAATTGATTAAGAGGCGACCGAAGTCGCAAAAAGTGTAGATAACTACACCGAGGGAGAAAGTACTTGTTCCAAGAACAAGTGGAACCTGAAAAGAAAGGCGGACTTGGGGTAACCTCATCATTACCCGACGAAGCTCATGGCCTACAAACGAAAGAAGGGCAACCGGGTGGTGATGGAGCCCCTTCGCACCCACCCAACCGGAATTAAATCCATATTTTTGTTGCAGTGGCCAGGTATTCCTCTTCTGAGTGGAAAACTCATACAACTTGACTTGTATAAACTTTCCCATCAGAAGGGGAGTACCCCGGTGACCAATTTATGCCATAGAATTATACAATTCGATTGCATAACGCTATGCCATAAAGAAGCACTCTGCTTGGGCCACTCAACCCGCGGCGTCACCTGAAACAAAAGGAATTATCACGTACCCGGCGGCTGGCTCATTTTTTTAAAGCGACAGCCTGCCAACGTACCGGGTCCTATACCCGGTCAGAATTTGGGAAAGGAAAGACCGATGGTTTCACCTTTAATGAGGCATCTCCATTTCTTTACCGAAAAAAATAATCAAACATGTAGGATAATAGAAATACCAATTTTAATTTTTTTTTTTTCAAGAAATTACTACAGGAAATATTCCTATACATTCATCCATTCCAATTATAAATGTGAATTCGAAATAAGTAGAATAATCTTTTTCGTTCGTATCTTATCCAAACGCGTGTAACGGATGTTACTTATTATAGATAAAACACTGATTTTAAATTTTTGGTCTAAATTTTTAAACATGCCTATCCTATTGAACGTTTTATCGTTTTATTTAATTATAATTTTAAAATGTTTTCATGATCCAAAATCAAATATATTTTTGTTTTATCATTTCAATCAAACTATTCTATCATTTCTACTCTTTCTAAGTTCCTTGTGAATATTCTTTTATGTGGTTTTTGCATTTGATTATGTAAATTTAAATTATTTTTCGTTTATTCATCTGATGTAAATTTCTTACTATTAAACATCAAATTACGTTACGGGAAAAATGCCAGCGGCAACCATACACATGCAATTAAATAAATTTCAAAACAAGTACCATTCATTGAATAACAAAAGGGTACTTACCCCAAACCTCCTCCTACGAGCGCTCGTGTTCGGGGCGGGTAAGCCTGAAACTGGATTGTTAACTTATTATTATAATTGACTTGAACACTTTCATGAGATTATTAGGGCACAACAATCATGTTGTCTTTATGGTTGAACTTAATCCACATTTGCTGGAATTCTTCCTCAAACTCTCTTTAAAACGGAAATAATAAAAACAAATCTAACACATCTAAGCATCGTTAAAAAACTAACAAGTGTCACTAAATTTCTTTCATCAAATAGGGAGATCCTTGTTTCACATCCAGTTGTGAACGAGCTTTAAGTGCAACCCAAACTGGTTCGGAATAACCGGATATCCTCCAGCACGCAGACCAGCATTGAAGGAAAATCCCGTGTATGTTATTCTTATGACTGCTTCACCCCTTAGTTTGTCCTGGTCGTTTGTGTTCAAATGACGGAATCTGCGATGCCATATTTCACTGCTAGTTGCATCAATTTCATTCGCTACCGCCACTAAATTGTTTTCTTTGTTTTAAATAAAGCACTTCTCCTCAGATTTTACGTTGACGCCATTATTGATGAGTTGACTCGCATTTGCAATCCGTAATAACTGTTACGAGGTTCACATCACTCGAACCCAACGCTATCGTGGCATTTTGATTAGCTGCCATAATCAAAATGAATAATATGCATTTTGCATCGTGGTTATTTTTGATGTCATATGGACACTCACGCCGCTATCCAAATATAAACCTTGTTTACTATATTTTCCACCCAAGAAAGCAACCGAAAATGCGTTCGTCTTTAAATGACTGTTGGTCACTTTGTTTATCTGCGATTTGATTTGTATAGTGACCAAATCTTTTACAACGATAACACGTGATGTTTGTACTCTTTGTCATAACACAATCCACCCGAAATTTTCCACACGCTGGCGGCCGGAAAACGCGCACTTTTTCACGACTATCCCGTCTTGCTCATATGCCTAGCTACAATTTCAATTTTCCATTTCTTATCTACGCGGCGTCCGCGCTGTGTCGCGGTTTCGAGCAGACTCCTCGAATCTCCCGGCAACAGCACCCACAACAACCAACCGGTCCTCATCCCACTACCACCACCGCTATCGATCTTCCCCAAGCATATCATTCAATATGCAATCGAAGAAGTTGCTTATCTCACACGTTAAGGTCACAAACAAAACTTGTTAGTGACTCACCTCGTTTAGTCGCATTTTTAACATATAACTTATATAGTTTTTAAAACAAGTGTTGAGTACAATATATAAAGTTGCACCTAGTATTAGACTTCTCCTTCTCTCTCTCTCTCTCAATCATTACGCATTTCAATTTATTGTAAATATTTTTTTGGTGCGAACATGCTGGCCTAACTTATTGATTAGACTGGAAAAACAGTTGCTCTTTACAAATTACGGTTCAATATGGCAGTCGTCCGGATTCGACAATCCACCATCGGATACGGGTTGTGTCGATATCAGGAAGTTGATAGCGAATGTAGGAAAACAGCTACACCATCTCGCATCAATATTCAGAATATCATTAAAAAAGTAAATAGAATTCATACAGTTTTATTTGCGATGCACACTACGACTTCTTCACCGCTGACTCATTGAATAGCTCAAAGCACTTTTATAACTTGCAGTTTAGAGTCGCTCTAATGCTGATGATATGCATCTTCAACGTTTTCAACTTTATCCTATAACGTGCAAACAATGTGTAAAGGAGAAAGCCGACAGCCGAAATATATTATATCCCCATTTTTAATTTTTACTCACTTCACCATCTAAGCTTAACAGAATTTACATATGATCAAGTATATTGCACTGATAAAGTTACTGTCTATTTTAGCTGTTTATGTTTTGGTTAGAGATTTGTCCTTCCTCAGAACAATCAAGTTATTTTTCTAACCGTATTTCATATTTGAAAATATTAAAACTCGTATTACTTTGGATCACATAAAATTTTATACCAATTTAATTATAATTTATTCATTTTCCTTTGTATTGATAGCTTCTCTAAATAAAAGAGCTTAATTTCCATTGAATGTATAAAATTATTAAGATTCTCATTGAATTTTTCATCCAGTTGCTTCGCATTTAGAGCGTGTAATATTTATTTCGAAAGATGCTGGTTAAGTCCGACATGACATCATTACATCATTGACATTTACACGTTGTCTGCAAGTGTGTATTAATTAAAACTAAATGTAATTATCTACTTTTGAACTATTGAATGCACCATTGGAAGATTGAGATTACACAATGCCTCATATCCGAAATTTCGAGACAGAGAAAGTTCAACTTTCTCCATGAACAAACGGTTTTGCCCTTGTCATGATTCACACCTACTCGATTACTACAGAGCACTTCTGAGTTTATGCAGATTATATGTAAGTAGTGGTCGTTTTAGCAAATACTGGAAAATGAGTGGCTCCATTTCAATATTTCCATATAGCACATTCTAGAATCTGAAAAAATTAAAATTACTAATATTTTAAAATCAAAGTCTTTTCATCGGGGTGAAATAAATCTAAAAATGTCCTCCTTGAGGACAACGTTGACAACGAACCAAATTCTTTTGAAGTTTGTATTGTTCCTGAAGCAGATGACATCATCGAGCAATCTGAAAATGTCGCTGTCTGCTATAATTTTCATTGGTGGATATGCTGGCCAAAAAGTTATTGAAGCAGTGAAATGCGATTCGTGTCACAGTATCTTTCTCTAAAATGAGACCATAGAGTCTGTGGCGACGAACGCTTTAGGCCTTGTTGGGAGAACGAAGCCAACCACACACATCGAAACACATCGTGTGGCAGCAAGGCCGTCAATGTACAATGGACGCAGCACATACACGGAAAGTTCATGATAATTAGACCTCCAACGAAAAGGACAAACGCAACACGAATCTTTTTTTATTTTTAATATATCTTAGGAAATAAACGAAAGTAAACTCCAATCAGACCGTGCTTGCATTATTTCCTGAATTGGTGACCCGATGATGCCGGACACATTACGCAACGTAAATGGAAGTGAAGTGCAAGCCCCCAGCACGTCGATGAAAGTCGAAAATGACGCGCAAGTTAGTACAGTTACGTTCAAGTTGCCACCCTTTATATATATATATATATATATATATATATATATATATATATATATATATATATATATATATATATATATATAATATATATATATATATATATATATATATATATATATATATATATATATATATATATATATATATATATATATGTATATATATATATATATATATATATATATATATATATATATATATATATATATAAATATATATATATAAATATATATATATATACATATATACATATATATGCACTGTAAGGCTTTCTGACATTTGTTTCTCTTCCCACGAATATTGTATGTTCCACGTTGTCTAAATCCACATTTAAAACTCTATACTTTAAAAAGTATATTGTTTTGTCTTCCGCGCTATGGGAATCTCAATATATATCACCCTGCAAGTGTCGCACTTTGAAAAGGCTGTATCAGTCAAGGTGTTTTAATATTTAATGCCACTGGGAATCGAACGTTTTAGAGTAAGCAAGCATGTAAATAATAGCACGAGCATATTATTAAATTCTTTAAATTGTAGTTTTAATTATATAATAAGAAGTATCGTGAGAAATATATTTCCTATTAAATAACTATAGTTCACTTTTTCTCCTTAGAAAATAAGAGTGTTTTGCTACATTTAGGCCTTCCTCCCTCCCATGTTTTGTTAACACCTTGTGATTGGCTTCCCCATCGGGCCTTGTATCATTTTATTCAAAGACCTGCTTCGACTTTTGAAGTCATACTCAGCTCAAGAACTGAAATTAACCGAAGATGATCGCAAAAAGTCGAAACGCGTCTCTAAATAAAAACTGATGGGTCAGATGACAATAAATCATATAAAACCTTTGTAGTTTTTCACTATTTCAGAGCCATTCTCTCTTCTTTATACCATAATAATGGGGAATCATGTGCAAATAAAACCTCTTGTTCTCAATCTCCTTACTTCGCCTTCTAGCGGTGGTGCTGTAAGCAGAAAAAGTAAGGTTAGCCCTTATGTTTTCTTTTAATTAACGCAGCGCCTTAACTAATCACAGATAGCTGTGATGCCGAAGCATGCGCAATATCCTCACTTAAAATAATCATGATTCACCACCATCATCCAACAAAATGAGAGACCCGAATGAAGGAATTTGGAATAAAATACAAAAAAAATACTTTGGAAAATAGATTTGTTTTAATTTATTAAATGTAAAATGTAAATGATTGTATGAATAGTAGAATTTTAAATAGACGGAAATTAACTCGAATCAATTGCTTACAACATTGAAAATTAAATTGGGCTTATTTTCAAATGACCAGTGGGTATAGTAGCAGCCTGATCTTGAAATGACTAAGAATACGAGTACATGTTATGTATAAATTTAAAGAGCTGTTTGGGCCGTTTAATTTGAGTAGAATGCTAGGCGCAGGATGCTGGCATGCGCACGTTTACGTTTGGGCATCTAATTTTCGACAAACCATAGAAATAATCGAGTCCTTGACCTAACTCCCCCAAAGATATACCAACACCAAGTTCATGTGCCAATTTGAAACATTCGTTGATCGAGTACAGAGTAGGATACTAGATGTAATGACGCCCAGAAGAGTTTCTAGAAAAGAAACATCGAATTGACTTATTTGCCCACAAATTAATTGTAGTGAATTAAGGTGTTCAAAAAATGTCCGTGAAGGACTGCAGCGATGGTCTGCTGCCTCGGCAGAAGAAGGTGTCGGTATCTGCCGAGAATGCCCTCGTCTGGAGACGCGTGAATGCGCTGGCAGGCTAGCATTGCGGTGTCGTGGGGCGGGTTCATTTCCCCAGCACGAGGACCCACTACAAAAAAATTTCGCACTCACGAATTTGACTGCTGGAGATCCAGAGGCAACCGAAGTCGCAAAGAGTGTAGATAACTACACCGAGGGAGATAGAACTTGTTCCGAGAACAAGTGGAACCTGAAAAGAAAGGCGGACTTGGGGTAACCTCGTCATTACCCGACGAAGTTCATGGCCCACAAATGAAAAAGGGGCAAATTGGTGATGGTGGAGCCCCTTCGCACCCACCCAACCGGAATAAATCCATATATATTTAGTTGCAGTGGCCAGGTATTCCTCTTCTGAGTGGAAAACTCATACAACTTGAATTGCATGAACTTTCCCATCAGAAGGGGAGTACCCCGGTGACCAATTTATGCCATAGAATTATACAATTTGATTGCATAACTCTATGCCATAAAGAGGCACTCTGTTTGGGCCACTCAACCCGCATGGTCTTCCGAGCGCTCGACAACGATGCAGATGGTCCTGAAATTTCGATTCTGTAACATTAAATTGTACTTCTTATACTTGTAGTAGTCTGGTAAAACACTGAGGCAACAAATTCCTTTTATCACTTCTAATAGAATACACAAATCCGGATTTTTCAAATCTACCTTATAGGTAGAATTTTTAACAGTAACTAACTCAGCGATTTTTCCCTATTAACAAGTCTCGATCAACTTTATTGTTGAATTGCTTGTTGATAACAATTGCAAAGCTTCCAGCACTAGCAACAAAATATTTATCGATTAAGGAACTGAGTACGTATCTAGTGGCAGAAGAATTTTCTTGATAAATCCTCTTAATAAGCTCAACTCCAATCTCAATCGGATCTTCAAATGCGGTTTTGATAAATATACAAATTTTCACTCCTAACTCTGCAGTGAGTCGTTCAGAAGAGCGATATTACAACTCGACTCCGTTCACTTCTTATTTTTCGCACGGTAGCAATTGCTCGGCTCGCTGAGTGCTTTTCCTCAAAATCGCAATTCGACAAAAGAACGGAAAATTGTTGCAACAGTTGAAAGAAAATTGGATTACTACTCCAAGTCGCACAGGAGGCGTCCCCGGATTAACTTTTCGCACTTCTCGCCAATCGAGACGACCACGAACAGCAGCCGGAACTAGTGGGAACCTGGCGAACAAATCCTGAATCAACTCAACGTAGTTCGAAGTTGAGTTCCCGGCACTTATTGGAACTCGTTCACTTGGCTTCGGGGGGGGGGGGGGGGGGGGTTCTACGCTTTGCGACACTTTCGCCAACACAAACCAGATAGCTCTGAAATTCCGTTCAAGTCCAAGTCGAAACTATTGTGCGAAATCCTGACCGAAGTCGCGCCCCCACTAAACACTCACTGGCGATTTTCTTCAGCGCTTTCCGCACGATCGAGCGGACGACTCGTTTGTGACGTTTTGCACAATATTTTGCGGTGGACGCTACGCTCACCCGTAGCAGCGCGCTGAGGAATAAAAAAGACAATAATAAATTCTTCTACACCTTCCGCCACTATTCACACCTTTATCGCACTAAACAGTGCAAGAACTTTACACTTCCTCTTGAATTTTCCACCTGATTTTCCGTCCGGAAGGAAACTCCTGTCCATTTACTTTTCAAAGCTTCTGGCCGAGTGCAGTCCAGGGACCGTTCTCTTTTTTACGGTACTTGCTTCTACTGCTACTGCTACTGCGTGCCTTGAGCGAGAAATTGCGGGACTCTTGCTGTTCCTGCAATGGGTCTTCAGAAAGAGACCGTTGAGATGCCTGTAGCGCTTTATCGGGCCCGAACTGCTCCGATTATCGGCAACTATCTTCCTGTACAGGGTGTTGCAGTAATGTAAGCACTAGTGTAATTATGGAAATTATTACCTGAAATATTGAAACGATCGGCACTAATTTTCACACGTGAGTTACCTCACATGTCTCCTGCTCAATGACAACTGCCCTGTCAAAAGTGTTTCGTCGTACCAGATCAATCTCAAACCGGTTCGATTGCAAATTGTTCTAGGTCAATCGGAAATTGTTCCAATTCAATCTGCAATCGTACCGGTTCGATCGTTTCGATTGATCTGGGACATTTTGAGTTTTTCCTTAACCCTTTAACTGCTCGATTATTACATAATACATAAAGATCTTCCTTCTTTTTGTTCATAAAATCAGGCATTTTATTCGGGCAAACATGCTCGACATTGCAAATTGGAAGTTATAGGTCATCAAAGAGAAGGTATGAATGTGGTCGTATAAAGTTTCAAAATGATTTTGATTGAATAAATCATGCATACCCTCACGGTAGGGTGGAACGACCATAAGAAGCCTCAAATCATTATGGTTTAATGCTTTGCCATTTACACATTTCATCACTCGTCATGCAGAATTTTCTCTCTAATGCGATACGCGAGTTACGGCCAAACTTCCCAGACTATTCCATCAAGTTGATATTTCCTGCAAGCGTCGACTATAAGTTTGTTTGCAGTGTCCATTTTCTTAGGATAAAAATTTGGTGAAATCGTTAATCGGTCAAGTAAAACTGAAATCATATAGACATGTTAAATTTGGATAGAATTTATTTATAAGAGGGTTTCGCACTTTTCAACCGCTTTCATCCAACCCGCATCAACATTGTGCGTTCCGTGAATTTCCTAGCTATTGGTCCCATTGTGACGTATTTGGAGCCAAACTGGTGGAATTGTGTCGAATTTTCCAGCCTAAATTTCCGCCACATTGTAACCATGATTGTTCCATTGCAATGAAAGTAAGGAAAAACAGAGGAACGCCAAGAGAACAAAGGCTGACTTTGATTTAGCCTTGACTTAATACTATACGCCTCTTTTAACCTTTTTGAGGCTGAAATCAATAATTTTGTGTCGTGCTTGTATGACAAAGGAGGGAATGGAATAAGTGCAAAACGTCTTGATTCCAACCAGTGTACGGTTGTTGTATAGATTGCCACAGCTTCTTCGGGTAATATATATGGGCTATCCTTCAGATAATGATGTTGCCTTTCTTGTTCGGCCTTCAAATACAAACGAGTAAAGCGGCCCAAAATTTTCTTGCACACTGTCTTATCAACGGTGGCACCATGGCAAATTCTCTTTCGATTATAATGTGCTGTGTTTGTCCACCAGTCAGCTTTCATTTTAACATATCTGAGAATCATATTTTCTGTAGGGGTAGGTAATCCAAGAACTTTCCAGGAAATAATAGCTTTCCAACATCTCCACGCTTCTGATAAATGCTATAATACTGTACGCGCCTTATTTTATTTCCTTCGGGCATCCTGTCAACAATGTCATGCATGTTTTAAACTCTTTGTTTCAATACGGTTTTAGCGACTCCCTTTGGATGCCATCCTTGGAACTGGGAAAAGGAAATTACCAAGCCATTGCTCCAAAAGAAAAGTGATTCCACGCATAAAGAATAGCCAAAGTCTGAATCCGGGTGCCCAGAATCCACATCCGAGACCCTTACCAACAGGACCCGTGTTAAAACGGTAATAAATTAAATGTTTAAGATCCTTACACATTCGTATTTGCCGCATGAGTTTGTACTTGGAACGATACATTCCAGTAAGCTGATCAACTTGAGCGAAAATATATTGCAGACCATCCACCAATTGAAAAGCTTCCACATTGTTTAATCGATACTGCACGTGCGAATCGATTATTAATTTGGTAAGACGCAAAATTTCACTATATAAATGAAACGCTGTGATAAAATTGAATTTTTTCAATATCTCATAGTTTATTTTCTTTCGTGTTATTTGTACTTTGCATCCCAAAATTCAAAATTTTATGCCTCATCCTCTTGAAATCAAATGAATTATCTAATTGGTGGCATATTTCTGTCTACCATTTCCAAAACGAAATTTCTTTCTGTCTTTCGTTGTCAGCGTTTTTACAGACTTCAAATTCAAGTTGTAGTCTTAATGAAGATAGTTTAGATTTTTTCGATGGATTAATAGGTTCAGCATGTTATATCCCTGCCGGCAAACTTTCGATTCCGCCTCCAATCAATCAAATGTTGTCGTTTGGAAAAGTTTAGTGGCTTTGAACGATTGGAACAAATACCTTCAAACAAAAATAAAAAATTTAATACGAGATTGAATTTAATTTTAAACACTCCTACCAACTTTTGAAAACTCACGCGAACCATCACTGGATGGCTGGGAGCACAATGTTGCTTGTACTACGACTTAAACAATGGAAAACGATAGCGCAACGTGTCCGCCCTGATGGTAGATTAAATGGTCGTGGTGCCCATAAAAGTGCAATTCCATTGGCGGTACTGTCTGTACACAGGGGGGTGTCTTGAAGGAACGGTTGTGCTTCTTCTGGAAGCGTATAATCTTCGTCATCGTCCGGTAATGATTCAACAATCTAAAATGTTTTAAAAAGTGAAGAAATTAGTTAGCAACTTATTCATCAAGCCTTGCTTTAACTGCGTGTTGATGCGAAATAGGAGGCGGCGGAACCAAAACAAACTACCATTGAACAAGCCCTTTGTTCGTAGTGTGTTAACTTCTTATTTTATATGCTCTGTCATCGCCTTCTTAATATAATGGCCGTATTCATAGCTGATCAAAATCTTAGCTGATAGCACAGCTGCAAGATAATGATGACGTCATCAATTTTTTTGCTTTCTTTTCATCATTATCAGCTGAGTACAGTAACATTTCTTTCTACTGCGAAATTTTCAACGTGAATCTCGCCGATCAAAAGTAATTCCGCTGTGGAATTCGCACGTTTAATACATAAATAAATCAAAACATCGGGGAGCAAAGCTCTAAGTGTTTCATTAGTACATTTCCCCAAAAACGCAAAATAATGTGGCAATTTTGATGCCATAGTAGGTAAATGAAGTGCCGGCGACTCGTGCGACTTTTAAAAAGTGAACTTAGAATCATGTTCAAGTGCAAATATATGCAGTAAATTTTAATTAGACTCACGCAGCACATACCCAAATAGGATGCAAAAGCATATTTCTCAATCGATTTATTTTACTGGTCGCGAGTGAGTGTTAAATGTGTGCAAAATAAACTGATTACTGCGCAAGTTAATAGGTTTTCTTTATTTGTACAATAAATGATCATTTAAAGTAAACAAAACACAATTCTTTTGCATTTACAGTTTAAAAGATAATGCGTGATAACTTCAGTAGAAATATGTTATCAATTTTAATTCAGACCCTTTTAAATCATAACTAAATATAATTTCTATTCTAATTACACAAGTCTAGTAAGCCCTGCTCTGGGCTAAAAAAGTACCTTACTTTGTTTTTACTCAAATCAGGTCCCACCGCCTCCAGCTGGAAGGAAGCTAGATCAGCTTAATTTGAGGCATGTAATTCGTCTATTCTATTCAAATTTCAATGGTGCAGCAAAATTTAACTTAACTTTAAAAGTAGCTGTAAATGTTCTAATTGATGATCACATTGCTTTGGCGAGGGGTGATGATTTTGTCCACATGGGAATTCAGTTAACGATTCATTTCAGAACACATTGCCTCCAACAAGATAGACTCCGGGCCTGCTTACTTAAATGGGATGGAATTTGGTTCAATCACTAATTCTGGTGAAAGGCTCTTGGACTGTGCCGCTGCATATCCATCATCATCCAGTACAATAAGCTACAAATGCCTTGCTTTGTTTTGCGTTGCTTCAGGTCACATCGCCTTCGACTGGATGGAATCTGGATCAGCTTAGTTTGATGGAGGGCATTTCATCTTTTCTTGAGTACGGGCAATCATCAGATAGTAAAATAATTATTTTTGTCTATTGACTTTTAGGAAATAATGCAAGCATGGTCGGAATAGAGCTTACTATGTTTATTTTCTAAGATGTATAAAATTAGCAAAAGATTCGCGTCACGTTTGTCGTATTCATTGGAGGTCTGCTGATCGACTAACTCGTTTCTCTTAGCAAGTTGCCTTCCACATGAAGTTCTGTTGCGAATTCCGGCGTACCAACCTCCTCCTATTCGCAACTTCAAATTGCCGCCGTAACATCTCCATCTTCCTTTGGGCATTTATACCTTTTTCCCTGTTCTTTATTTAATTTTTTTTAAATGTTTCCGATTTCCCTATATTTTTTACCTCCCCATCATCACAATCCTACCCTTTTCTCTTATTTTCAACTAAAATAATATAATATATACTAATAATTTCAATTTTCCCACTAACAACATTCCATTCATTGATTCCCAATAACAAAACTTCATTCGATACCTTTTCCCTAACAAAACCTAATTCCTTCCTTCATACTAACTAATTCTATTCACTAGCTCCCACTAACAAATTTTATTTTTTATACTAACAAAATTTAATTCACGTTTCCCTACTAACAAAATTCAATCTCATACCCAAATACATCATTGAAGTTGCTTATGAGATGAATGGGAGATCGACAATACATGGCACCATTGGCTGCGTCGCGAGTTCTCGACCGGGGGTCTGCTGGAACCCTGGGTTCAGGTTCCCCCGGGCGCAGCGAAGCACTCTTTTTGGGGTATCAATAGTTTACGTAAAGTATATGTGACATCAAGCGTTTCTTTGATGATGCAAATTGCCATATATGCAAATCAATGGATACTATTGGGTTTGTCGATACGGGAAAAAAGAAAAAGAAAAGATGGAATCGAAGTGTAATGAACTTCAATTGCGTTACCCAAATGCGGCAGCGGCAATTGAAAATGAAAAAGAGATTGCGGAATCGGATTGGATGGAAGTGAAAAATGCGGGATTAAGTTGTTCGATTCCTAGTGGCATTAAATATTAAAACACCTTGACTGATACAGCCTTTTCAAAGTGCGACACTTGCAAATGTACGAAATGAGTCGTATAATCTTTCCAGGCAATTGTAAATCGTTTCCTGCGTACTTTTCTTCGGTCAGGGCAAAGAATTTGCTTTGATACACATCACACACATTCATTCATTTGCTGCTTTAGAATCGAAAACATTTGATTTGAACACCCTATCTACAATAAATGCCACTCCAAATAATAGCTTGCCAGCAGGCTTCCCACTTTTGAATGTTGTGTGCGATCTCATATCTTGAGTATCACTTCCAGTCCCGTTCGTTTCCTGTATTGCCAGTATGTTTAATTTATATTGACTGGCCTTTTATTAAAGTTCTTTAGCAGCGCTAGGCTTGTTCAGTGATCAGACATTCCAGGATCCAATACTTTTGACTTTTTATTTGGTTGTGAGCCGTTGCGGAAGATCCAACACATTTCGAGGCTCGGTTGAAGGTTTCGAAACAATGTAGCTTTATCCAGAGATGAGTTAGCCTATCGTCCGACGCCTATTCTGGTGGCATAGTTATTACCCTCAATTCTGTTACAAGGTGCGGAGGATTGCGTCGCCATAGAGGAGGTGTAGGGAGGATTTAGTAGCAGAGCTGTAACTGTGTTTGCAACTATTGGGGTTTTTCTGTATTTAATGAACCATTATTGAACCAGTAAAATCAATTTGAGGCCCGAGTCCATTTACTACCATTTGTTCATGGAATTTAAGATGAGAGATCATGGAAGCTGGGGGTTAAGGAAACAAGGCATTCCTCCATCTTTCGCAACCTGGTTTGGGGCCGCACACACAGTGTTTTGATGTGACACATACAAAATAATTACAGCCGAGTTTGGTTTCTTCATTAATTCAAAGGATTTGTCACAGTAAGGGATATTCTGATCAAAAATTACCGAAATTTGATCATTGTGTTTAAAACTGATATTGAATTTGCTGAGATTAATATTTAGTAGTCTGTGTGGTCTAGTGGTTAGAGCATGAACGCATAAACCAAAGTTCCCAGGTTCAAATCTCGTCGGTGCACAACGTGATTTAGTTCAGGGGATTTTTCGGACAGACTACGAGTGTTCTCTCAGTGGTGATATGTACTGATTTAATCAGATCATATCATAGCTGAGCAGGCACACGGGAGCATGGTACTGACCAAACCAACTTCCGAAAAAATCAATACGGTCATGGAAATGAGATACTCTAACTGTCTCTAAGCGAAGGCCCGAGAGGGGCTGTAGTGCTAAAAAGAAGAAGAAGAATATTTAAAAACCGCATGGTATTAGGTATCCGTGGACGTGGATTACGGAACAAAAGATTGAGAGCTCATGGAGGTTTTTTGGTTTCTTTATTTTCTTCTATGGGGACTATTCCTCACTGCCTACATTACAGACTAACTTTTTGACAGAAAAATTGCTATGCTCTGCAGCTGCAGGGAGGTTCTACCTTTTTATCAGAAACAAGTCAGATCAATATGTAGGAGATACGCAAGTGTGCTCAATTTCATAGGCTTTTTAAATATAGGTTCACAATATACTTTTTAACGCGGTTCGACTACATAACGTTTAGTTACGATAGTATACAATACTATGGCTCATATTTTAACATGTATTTCACCCTAGTTCTTTGCTGAGATAATAATAATTTTTTGATCTATACACCCTTAAAAAAGAGTCATGGTCCCCTCTTTTTCTGGTCCCCTTACTCCAATACCTACATCATCCGAGCCCCCCCGTTTACTAACAAGTTTTTATGCGCCCATGTTTGGGCTCAGTATGTGAACTAGTCCTGTAGTATTTAAGACAAAACATCGAACTCACTAACAAGTTCCTTTAACTTCGCCCAGTTATTTCATAGACCAGAGCATCATATGGTCAACCACACTATAAAAATATAAATAAAAAAAGCAACTTAGTCAACAGCTCCCAGTTGTTTTGAATATTAAGTTGGTTCACCAGCCTTTATATTCTGTGTTCATGCAGGAAATATGCAAAATTTTTGCAAGAAGAAGAAGACCCATGTATTCAATAGGCTGAATTAATGGGTCTTCACCTTCATCGAAAATATCTTTGGTATTTCTCAGATAGTTGACTTGGCCTCCTTTTTGGACAGAATTGCAATTAAATTTTTTTTTAATAAAACCTCCGAGCCTTTTAAGTATTTTCATAAATTGTTGGCCTTTATTTATGAGCGAACTTTTTCAAAACTCTGTTCAGTTTGACTTCTGAGACATGCAAAGATTTTTGAAGCATTCATTTTATTTTTAATACAATTTGACTAGTAGTTTATCAATCCTACTTAACTTGTTCAACTTTTAACCATATTTTCTCCTCAGGATAAGTGACAAAATATTTTGTTTGAAGCGTGATTGACAATTTCGTCTTGGGAGAAATCAAATTCTGATACTGCCGCAATGCATTTATAGTTCCCATCTTGGTCTGCATAATCCCAAATTTCATTTCGATGCAATTTCTTGGATCGTCTCCCAAAATTCAAAAACGTTGCTGGGGGCCTGGCTTGAATATTTTCTTCCAAAAATCTTTTTGGATCAAACTTGGGATCACGATGTATTGCATGACCTAGTATAAAAACAAGTGTGCCTTTATTAAACATATAGTTCGGGTTACGAATGGTGTACCTATTCGTAGCTTCTTGCGTGGGGTTCGAAAGAGAAGTGTGTAATCGCATTGTCTCTGTAAAGAGACGGTTAAGTGAGACTCAGAAAACAAACTAGACATTAACCACAAAGCAATTGATCAATGTGCCAAAGAACTCTTCCTGAAACTCGACAGCGAAGCAAAACTACTAGGGCTACAAATCAACGAAAATAAAAGAAAG
The DNA here is from genome assembly GCA_963969285.1 of Odontomyia ornata. Taxonomy (NCBI): domain Eukaryota; kingdom Metazoa; phylum Arthropoda; class Insecta; order Diptera; family Stratiomyidae; genus Odontomyia; species Odontomyia ornata. The sequence continues at coordinate 228,923,433 of OZ017738.1, read as the reverse complement.
CTCATGACGCAGTCGAGGAAAAATACCCCAAATACACAAAATATCACACTCGGCGAATACAGTATCGAAAATGTTAGCAAATTTCGATTTAGGTGCCAAAATAACAAAAACGGACAATGAAAGAGATGAGATACGCCGAAGAATACAGCTCGCAAATAAAATATTTCATTCAGTATTGACGATCTTGAAGACCAGCAGAATACACAGAAGAACAAAGCTCCAAATATACAAATCTGTGATAAGACCTGTCTTATGCTATGGGTGTGAAACATGGACCCTAACCCAAGCATCCGCATATATATTGAACGCTTTTGGCCAACGGATCCTGAGGCGAATAATCGGAGCGAAGCTAGACGGGGACCAATGGCGAATTCGATACAACCATGAGCTGCATGAAATTTTTGACGAACCGGAGGTCTCAAGGATTGTAAGACTGCGGAAGCTGCAATGGACTGGACACATGAATCGTATGGACGAACAACGGATACCCAAGAAGGTATTCGTTGGGAGAACTGAAGGCCGGCGGCCAGTGGGGAAACCGAGGAAACGCTGGTCTGACTCGGTTGACGAAGACAGTTCATCACTGCTTGGATTTCGGAATTGGATGACGCGGTCAACGGACCGAGACAGTTGCAGGCACTGTTTGCAGGAAGCGAAGGCCCGAAAGGGGCTGTAGTGCTAAGAAGAAGAAGAATTGATCAATGCATTTTTTTCATTTCCATGACAGCTTCGAAAGTTAACTCGTTGTTACCCTTTTCTAAAAATTGTAGTATATAATTTTTCTTTTCTCCTGAATCATTGGATTCCTTGCCAACTGGAAAAGGCAAAAGTGCATAGTTGACGGTGAAGTCTCGTAGCCAGCAATCAAAAATCCAAAAGACTGAGCAAGGACAACGTTGAAATTCATCGCTCCATTTTTGTAAGCCTCTACTAACTTGTCCATCATATATTCACAACGTTCATTTTTGCTTAGGCGTAGTTACAAAAATTGCTTTGCAAGGTTTGTGAAGTACTTCAAAACTTCATTCCTAAATACTTTCTGCCTGAATATTTCTGCATACTTGCGCAGTGCGACATGGATGAAAAGCACTAGCGTACTATGGCTAGAATCGTTGAAAATTTGTGAACCGAATCGAAAGAACTCACTGTCTTGGTTTTCAAGGCATTTGCTGTCGATACCGAAAACAAAATCTCATGCAATCCACAATGAACATATGGCTTTTGCAATTGGTTCCTCTCCTCGCGTAAATGCTCCATTGATTTTACGATCGAACCTTTCCGCAATGTCCTCAATTAATGAAAACATTCCTTTGATCTGGCTATCGTGAACGCAGGAGCAAATTTTGGGCGGATTACTTTGGGATGTGAGCAGCTATGGGCTCATGTTTTTCGGTTATAAAGAAACCTCGATCAGAGCTTGCCGTCTCAAAATTGCTGTAAGATGTTCCATCATCTGATTATAGGCTTGCTGCCGAGATTTGTTGAACTTTCAATATAAATCTTCGATCAGTGTCCTCCATGATAATTACACAACTAAATAAAAGGAATTGTTTTTCTTCGCATAACACTTCAAAATAGCAGATGGCGATTCTCAAGTATATAAAAACCGATATTTTACACATCAATTGCCTATTTCTTTTCGTTTTGCAGTTAAATCAATGTACAACTTAATAAATTCAAATTATTTAAGTGTTATTTTGCAAATGCTACTCGATTTATGATTCGATCAAAGCGAAAAAAATTTCCATATGACAACATGAATATCTGCTCACATTTTGTGTTCGTACACAGCACACACATATAAATGCAGAGATGTTTCTCACTCGCCCGTATGAATGCGGAGAACTTTGTCACGCACACACACGCAAGTCGGCGGAACCGATTTATCGCTATCGACTTTTCCCGCAGCGTACCAATCATTTAAAATGTTTTGTCTCTTCCGCACCCTGATGTGCCACGGGAAAATTCGAAAGTTATTAATCTATTTTTATTGAGCAACTGACGAAGTGCACCAGCTCGTTCATTGAGTAATTAAATAATACTGGAGTGGACTACCACGTGACAATATGGTCGCAACTACCCCTGCGACCACTTTGCCTACTGCTACGCTCTTGTTTACAACCTTAGAGAGAGCCAAATTGCACAAGCAAACATGGCTGCTACTCAATGTAAACAAATTTTCATACAATACCTAAAATTTGTTTTCTATTTGAAAAACCTTCAGCATTGTATAAAAACATGCAAAACATTAATATATTAACTACTCACTTGTGAAAGGAAACACATACAGATCCTTTTCCACTATGATTTTTATACGAAGGCACTACACATTTCATTTTGAAATTCTAAATTAATTTCACAATGTTACACGTTAACATTACTTGAATCACAAACCGCAATCGAATGTTTAAACACTTGGAAAGAACTTAGATCGCGAACACTTTCCACAGTTTTAATATCGGATAAAATTCGCGACGAAACTTGCAAATTGGCTAATTTGGCGTCCAATTTGCATCAGTCAACTTGACAGACAGTTCGCATCTAGTCAGCTTCTGGAGCAAGAAAGTGTCCAGCAAGAGGCAGACGGGGAGGAAATGACAGACAGATCGTTTGGAAGAGAGCAGAAACCTTTGAGGAACAAGATAAAACCGGAGTGGACATCCATGTGTACACGTTGTCGCAACTACCCCTGCGACCGGCTGCCCAACTACGTGTCTTTTTGCGCCTACCCCTGCGACCGTGATTCTAAAGCTAGTTGAGGGGAACCCAATGTGTTGTCACAAGAAAGTAAACAAACGCTTATGCACTCGTAAATATGGTTTTATTGCAAATAACACTTCACAGAACAAGAAAATAGCATTGAATACAAATAAAGCATTATGGCCACTTAGGATAGAACATACTGTCGTATCGATAACCCATCGTTTTCTAGCAATAACGCACATTACACTTTTAATTGAGTTCCTCGCTCCGATTTACAATGTCACTCCTTAAAATGTTGTTATCCCTAAACCAGGTGTAATATTACTTTCACTACAGCCAATATGTACCTTCGGACACGTTCTCGAACCGAAAAAACGAATAAATTCCGAATCGTATCTCACGCGCCAGGTAAATTTCGCGTCCATGTTTAGTCGTCAAATTGGCAATCTGGCTCTCGAGAGGAGAAATTGTGGAAATTATTGGAAATGAAATGACAATCATGCTCAGAAGGTGGTCGTATCATTTTCTATGGAGCTTATATGAGCATAGCCTCTCCATTTGTTCCGTTCCTCAAAGGCAGAAACCGGTAGCATGCTCTCTCATGCATTTTATATGAGCTTAGCCAAAACTGACGATAGATACAAGCCATATGGTAGCAATTTGCATATGTATAAGTCGGCCTACTATGGACAAGCTTCCGGTAGCTGTCACCCAACTGCGGCATTAGCAAATGTTTATATTTCGTCATTTATACTATTTTCCGAATAAAAAACGTGCCGAACGCATTCCGTGCATGCTATAAATTCACCTTGTATAGCCCATTGTGCTCCTAAACTTTCCAAGACGAGCAAATGAAGCACACGTTTTGCACCTTCGACTGATAGCTCAGCGTTGAGATGTAAACAAACTCCTATAAATTCACTTTGAAAGGCGATAAAAACTAAACGGGGATAAGAACTGAAATAATTTTCACTTCACTAGGAGCGCTATTGTGTTCTCCGCGGATCATCTGGATTTCACTGTAGAAATCTGTCTTTAAACCGTACAAAACCTCGAATTTTTGTTGGCACCTCCACAATTCTTCATATAACGCCATGTAAGTTAGCCAGCAAAGTCGGCCTACTAATGGTCATGTGTGCTGTAGTAAGCGCTGCTGCCATATGGCTTGTATCTATCGTCAGTTTTGGCTTAGCCCTAAGAGAGAGAGAAGAGGAGTAAGTCTATCCGTGTAAAACCCTGTATGTGAATTCCGATATTTTGCTTGTACAGGCGGTTTTTGCGAGGGAAGGGGAAATCATAACAAACGTCAAAATTTTGTTTACGGCTTCGTGCATTCATCGTTGTCAATATGCGGAAAGTATCATTTTCTCGCGATTTTCGTGAAAAGGGTAGTGAATATTTAAGTGATGAACGTAATACATACTGCTCCGGTTAATTTCACACGATATATAGTGAAAATTTATCCAATCAAGTGACTCAAAAATTAGAAAACGACAATGCACTGTTCGGTTCCATGTTGCCCGAATTTCAATAGTGGCTCGAGCGGAAAATCGTACTTTTGGTAAAAATTGATAGTTTCATTGATTTATAATCGTGAGAAAGTTTATTTTCAATAGTTTCAATTTGTGAATCGCAATAAAACTGCTCAAAAATATTTGCAATTTATTGTTTTGATTGCTTCATATTTTGCCGCATATCTTGTGGCTTAAAGCAGAAGCGGCACAAAATTGGAGCATTTTTAAGGGGGTCATAATTCATTGTAACTTTTTACCATTTTAGAATTCTGAATGATATTTGTGCAAAAATGGTGTGGCGCTGAATTCTCGGGATAAATCCGGAAATAAAACGTTCGCAAGTTTGCGAAGATCATTTCAAGGATGACGACGTCGTTTACTTGAATCTAAGCTAAAAGTATAAGATAGCTATTCTTAAATTAATCTTTTGCACAAATTCAAGTATCTCATATTTTTAGACTCGATGTGGAATTGAATATATTAACACCTTTACATCCACTTTTGGACATGTAAGTATATTTCATAATTGATTAAAATGCTGATTTCACATTTTTTATTTTAGAATTCAACTACGAATAGGACAAAGTTTTGTTCAAATTCCGAATTTAATTCAGGATGTGTAAGTTTACATGTATTTGCCGTTTTCGTTCCTAAGTATCTAATTTTAGTGCGATTATGAAACGATTTCTTCGGTTTCGGCGAATAAGTCCATTGGCCTGAATAGGGTAAGTGTCATTTAGTTTCCCGAACATTACATTTAGCCCGCTCAATTTCAGGACTCTTGGACCAGAAACGACGAAATTGTGAGCATGTCATCTGAATGATTTAGTGGGCTCTAAATCAAATTCAAAGAACGCGTATATTTCTTACATTCTTACATTAGATGTGACAGCTGCAAAAAATGTATGATTTCTATTTTCAAATTAATATTCGCACAAAATAAAATATATATTTTAGAGTCGATGTGAAGTTAAAGATACTAACATCTCTACAGCTACTTTTGGACATGTAAGTATATTTCATGTTTGGCTATTTTTTTTTATTTATATTTGTCTTTATTTCAGAAATCGACTTCAGAGGTTAAGCTAAGTTTAGTGCGGTTTCCAAACAATTCCTTCAGCGGCGAATAAGTTGATTGCCCTGGATAGTTCAAGTGTCATATAGTTGCCAGCACCTTACATTTAACACCCTAAATGTCAGGACTCTTTGACCGGAAATGACGAAATCTCCAATTGTCTTCACCCAAATATTTTAGTGGGATCTGAACGGAATTTGGAGAAAGTATGAATTTCTTATCCTAAATTTTAATGTAAATTTTAATCCCCTCTATTTTAGAACATGCTTTTGACGAAGCCCATGATACCTTTTCATATTTTGTATAATGTTGCCATGATAATTTTCCAGTTATATATTTATATTGATTTAAGCCCTTCAGCAGCAACGTTGTCTATGGAAAGCCTTGAAAGTGTAAGTTTTAATATATGATAAGTAGCATCAATTATGACATTTTTTATTCAGGCTTCTAAACGAAAAAAGTCAACGGGAGATGGTAACCCGGCTTGCAGTATTAATGTAAATTTAAATACATCACCTTAAGTTTGAACATAATAAACAAAAATAAAGAAGTAAAAAGTACCATTTTGCATTTCATTCTTATAATGGTGCTTTATATAAGATAAGTAATTTAATCAAAAAGATGGAAAATTGATTTTATCTAAGCATTAGGATTCACTTTCCAGCTTGAACAAATACAAGAAAATTTTTTTGCAGGATTTTAATTTTATTTTAGGGTAGATAATTTTTCCGCTTGTTTAATACTAACAATAGTGTTTTACTAAAGTATGCCACGTGAACATTGTATGTGATTTCTTCTGTTTAATTAGGATGGTAATTAAATGCTACAATTTTTCTAAAAAGGCGAATAACATATCAATCAAAGAACGTTTTTTAGAGAAGCTGTTATTCACTAAGTACAAACAAATTATGATCATAAGTGGTCACTATTACTCCCTTTTATGTTTGTTCATCAAAAAGTATCTCAACACCAGGTATTATTTTATGTCTAAAAAAAAGTCAAAAAGATATTCTATCCACCAAAAACTGAATAAAACAATTCGCTTTTACGGTATGTAAGAAAAAAATATTCAACAGAAAGAGTATTGCCGTTAATATTATTTTATCAATAAAATACCAACAACAATTCCAACGGCCTGGAAATAACTCAGAATACTTTATATAGCATTTTGATTTAGCTAAAGAGTATGTGGGCTATTTACGAATGTATTTATACATTATTATCATTATAAATTATTGTCAGATTAATGTTCAATAATAAGCATGAAGGCGATTGGAATCTGCTGAAAAACATACCTCAGAAAACTAAACAGTGGCTCTTCATTATCTAATTCAAATTTTTCAATAACCTCTAAAAATACATCTTCCTTGATTGCATTTTAATCCAAAGTTTAGTTACTTATCAAACTAATAAAATAGTAAATTTATTTTTAGTTCAATATTTTCGGCATGGTGCTATCAATTTGAATTTTCCCACCATATGATTAAGTTTGCCCCTCTTGTGATGAGACTACCCATGCTTTAAGCCACTACCACACAATCAAAGAAACCTTACAAACACATAGCCGACATTCGGAAGTTTTTGGAGCTATCATTTACTCCTTTTCTTCCCTCCCTAAGGCTTAGCCCATCCAATCCTTATTCATCTGAGAGCTCGTTAGTTCATATGATCTGGCCCAAAGCTTACGTAATATTGGAAGCCATATGGCATTAGTCCTTACTACCTCACACATAACCACAAGCCTTCCAGTAGAAATTTGTATTAGTGACCTTGACGTGAGCTGTCAGCCAATTACAATACAATACAAATGCTTGTAAGGCGTAATTTATGCGATGCTTCACATGAAATAGGTACAAATCACATTCCTTGCATGTTAAAATTCCACCTTGCACTGTCCTCTGTACGCCTACACCATTTAGAACAACCAAATGAAACACACATTTAATTCCTTCAACCGACAACTACCTTGAGGTGGTAAACAAATTCCTATTCTTTTAACTTTGAACATCTATAAAACATAAACGGATGTATGAACTGAAACGAAATTCACTTTAGAAGGGCTTTCTGGATTTCGCAATCCTCAAATTTTGATCGGTATTTACAGATTTCTCGATTTACCTTCATTTAAACTAGCAAGCAAAGTTAGCCTACATATGGTCATGTATGCGGTAGTAGGGCTTTCTGGACATGGCTTGTTAGGCTGTTGTAAGGCTTTGCTATTGGGCCGACTTTGCTCACTAGCTTACATGGCAGTATATGAAGAATTGTGCAGGTGCCAAAGAAAATTTGTTGTTTGGTACAGTTCCGAGACGAATTTCTACATTGAAATCCTTATGATCTACGGAGAACATAATAGCACTCCTAGTGAAGTAAAAATTATGTCAGTTCTGATACCCGTTTAATTTATATCGCCTTTCAAAGTGAATAAATAGGAGTTCGTTTATTTCTCAGAGCTCAGCTAGCAGTGGAAGGTGCAAATCATGTGCTTCATTTACTCAGCTCGAAAAGCGTAGGAATACAGTGGACAGTGCAATGCGAGTTTTAAGCATGTACGGAATGCGTTTCGCACGTTTTTCATTCGGAAAATAAAATATAGAGGGTGATTCATAACAAGTGTACACATTTATGTCGAAAAAAGAACAAGGTTTTTGTGAAGATTGAGCGTTATGTTTATTTATTATGAAAATTTGGTCCCTTTCAATTAAATATGAAACATTACTTCGGGCATATGTGCACCTCGTGCTGCTCAAACGATGATTGTAATTTTCAATGACATTTTCGCACATTTCCGGCGTTACTAGGCGGATGTTGGCTCGAATATTGTTTTTTAATGCTTCAGTAGTCTGGGGAGCATCAGCGTAAACACGATTCTTCAGAAATCCCCAAAGGAAGAAGTCACAAGGAGTCAAATCACACGATCTCGCCGGCCAATTTATGGGTCCATTTCACGAAATTATTCGATTTACGTAGAGCGCGAAATGTTTGCACTGGTGATTCATTAGTTTTGTAAAAAGTTTTAACAATAATAAAACGTTCGGCTGATGTGTATGACGCCATGGTTAGAATTGTAAAAGGCCAAACTGTCATAATCTGTCAATATATGGACCTGAAGTTGGTGATAAATAAGAGTTAAGGCCCATTCACATGTGTACACTTGTTATGAATCACCCTTATTACGCTATATAAGCATTTGCTGACAGATCATATAAGCTCAGCCAAAGTACGCTGTCAATAGATCGGTGATTGCTACCATATGCTTCGTATTTATCGTGAGCTTTGGCATAGCCGCTCCATTTGTTCCGTCCCTCAAAGGCTAATATAAATAGCAATGTAAATAACATTTAAATTTACTTGTGTTCGGCGGAATAAGGTTGTTTAAAATCGGCTGTGAAATGTGGAAGGTATAATTGATTAAATGAAAAAGTTAGAGCGTTGCGGCTTAGGCTGGGCGCCCACGGTGTTTTTAGACGCACATTAACGTACTCGGACTGATAGTTGCGAGTTGGTTCGAGCATATCCCTGCATTGGTGATGCCCTAAAAATGTTTTGCGACTGCTTTCTTGAAAGAGAAATCGCCAAACTTCTGGGCCAGGTTGCAGTATAAGTGCACTTTCAAATTGCCATAGAAAAGCGCAGTTGGCGCTCAGTTTAACGCTACGCTAAATGTGATATTAATTGACATTGTTAGTGTTAGCTATGTAACATTTACTGTTGGATTCTGAAAGGTACGATTGTTCGTCGGTGTATTTTTGAAGATCCGAATTTGACCTCAAAAAACGTGTCGATTTCAGCTACACAATTGTTAAAAAGAATGCCGATTTGGTTGTTCGGACAACCAGGTGTTTTTTAATACCACCATTCCCTACCACTCTCTATCACGCTTCCATTATCACACAACGCTCGTTTCGGTTCCTACGAGTGCTTCCCAGGTAACTTTAAGTCATCGATAAAAAGTGGCACACAAAATGCTGTGAAGTACCCTCTCTTGCTAGCCTAGTTTAATTCGTGAACAGTTCTCAGAGATAAAAAAAAAAATACGACGCAGTAAAAAACAATAAAAACCAGCTGTCTAAGTATCTTGACGATACGATCTAAATGCCCTAATATCTGCATTGTCGATCTTCAGGCCTCACCGCTGTGCTACAATCAACAACACAAAATAAGGAACGTGAAGTTACGTAGCCCGCACATAGTTCGCCTACATACGATTCGCGCTTATGTGATGTTGACAGATACGAGAAAATGTCATTGTAGCACAAGTTATTGAAGAAAATGGATGATTTCGAATCGATTTTGATGATTATGTTTTTGATAATGTGTTATAATTTTGTTGATGAAGGTCTTTGTTAAATTAAATATTTCGATACCAGAGTGGAATTGTGCTTAACAGATAGGAACACCTATTTTCTGCATCATTCCTCACAGCTGGATATAATTTTACTCACTCTTTCAAATGGCAAACAACAATGCATCCTTCACTTAAAGTAAACAATGTATTTGACATACTGACATAAAAAGTTGGCGATTTCAACTTTTCATGTTGCGTATATCATCCTTATGTCAAACGTACCCAATGCCTTTAAAATATTCGGGTTCAACTTTTTTGACAATTGCTTTATGTCTGCTTATGTTCATTGTAGCTTGGCCTTTATCATTAATTCGAATGTGCTGACGGAAATAAAATTAAAGCTTTTCGATGTTAAATTGCCATCGCCTTTAAATCAAATTATGACTTCGGGAACAACGATAACAACCCATATAATGCGAGGAATGCAGATCAATTCATAATACCTTTTGCCAGAACGGATCGTCTAAAGAACGATGCAACGAATGATATCTGCGTATATAAATAGAACAATCTACCAGGAATTGTTTAGAAAGCCACCTCACGTTTGGTATTTAAGAAAAGACAAAGGGAGCATTTAATGAGCACTGATTGAAGCGTGGACCTGTAATTCTGCTCTTATGAGCCCAGTATCTTAGGGCGTTTTTTTGACCCTATCGGCGAGATACTGAAGTGACTGTTACTCAGAGTTTTTTTGATTGCGTCGTATTACATTGAATTTTTTTTATCTCTGAGAGCTGACCATGATTTTTGGACTAGATGTTCATGAAAAGGACTAGTTCACATATTGTGTGCCCCCTCATACCGATGTATTAAACATTGTCTGGGTGGCACAAAGGACCAAGCAACGTAATGTGAATGCAGATCGCACGAGCGTTGTGCGACGAAGAAAGAGTGATGGAGAGAGTGGTAGGGAATGGAAGTATTTTAAAAAAAAAATGCAATTGGTGTGGAAAGAGTTGTTTTTTTAATTGCCTCCATTCCCTACTACACTCTCCATCACTCTTTCATATACCGATGTATTAAACATTGTCTGGGTGGCACAAAGGACCAAGCAACGTAATGTGAATGCAGATCGCACGAAAGTTGTGCGACGAAGAAAGTGTGATGGAGAGGGTGGTAGGGAATGGAGGTATTTTCAAAAAAATGCAATTGGTGTGAAAAAATTGTTTCTTTAACTGCCTCCATTCCCTACTACACTCTCCATCACTCTTTCTTCGTCGCATAACGCTCGTGCGATCTGCATTTCCTAAGTGTGCCCCCTTGCAATGTTAAAACATCGGTATAAGGGGGCACACAAAATGCTTTGAAGTACTTTTTTCCTAATCTAGTTCAATTCGTGAACAGCTCTCAGATAATAAAATAATACGACATAGTAAAACAAACTTGGAGTTTATAATCAATTGCTGTCTTTAAGTATCTCGATGATAGGGTCTAAATGCCCTAGGACCTTAAATTGTAAATCTTCAGGACTAATCAGTCAGTATTCCTTAGATGTTGCTTGTCTTTTCGTAAGAAATAATAGTGAATTTGCTTCTTTCACTGTCTCTGAAAGATTGTTAAATAAACGCGGAGCATCATTCGTTCTTTAGTCGACCAGCCCCGGCTAAAGAATACGAAATTGCTTGCATTTTTTAAATTATATGGATTTATTTGTGGTACTATAAATGGGTTTTGTGACGATAAGCTGAATTTTAGACATTTGAAGATAAACTTAGCTTTCTCCATAAGAATGATTTGGCTGAAAGTGAATGAATTGGTCCGTTAATATACCAGTCTTGTTTGAGTGAGAATTGGAAGATTTAGAATATTTTTTCATCCTGGATATAATATTAAGGTTTTGCTTTGACGGTTTGCTCCAAATAACTACCACGTAATGTAATTTTGTTAGTGCAAATGCATTTAGTACAAGTTTTTTATATGCATTGGAAGATCTCCATATCTTTCCAACATGGCTATCACTGGTGCTTGTTCCTCAAATTATTTATCTATGGCAACCAGGTCAAATAAATTCTACGTGTAGCATTCGTTGCGAACAGACGTGTTTTTAATCTCTCCTGTCAATTTTAAAATTAAATAATTTTTTACAAGTGAATTTAATTTTTTTAATTGAAAATCTCCAACGTCGAATTATTCGAATAGTTATCAAATGCCTGATGTTTCACTTCTGAAGAAGTCTCAAAAAACGGAAAGACAAATTGAAAATTTCATCAGTCGTCGAAATCGGACGAGTCAAAATGGAGAACTTTGAAAGAGAGAATGTGGAACTCAGACATAGGGTCCATTCGCCAGAAGAGTTAGTTGGTAAATTAACTTCCAACAACGAAAAACAAACCACCAAGAAAGAAAAAGAAGTGAAGTCAAAAGCAACCGAAGACAAAAAACCAAAGAAACCACAACACCTAATCAAGAAGATGTCCTCAGCGCAGGCGGAGCAAACGTCAGTACAAATTATTATGCAGCGCTAGCTGGGCTAGACGATTGAATGAACATTGAAGAGGAAAAAGATAACAAAAATTTTGAAAACTGTTTTACTAAAGCTGGTAATACATTCATCGAATATTTTTTTTTGTGGTAGGGAGGTGAATGCCAATTATGCACAGAGTGCGGGACTCCCATGCTCGCAAGAAAACGACTGGACTACTCACTAAACACCTCCCCTGTCAACCTGAGAACCCAGCCTGGAACCGTTTGACACATTGCTTCGGGCCAGGTCTCGTTTTGTTACGCCGTGACACGCCTTCAAGCTGGGGAGTCCCTTTCCTAGCGGGATGGGAGAGGGGAAGAGGAAGTGCCAGAAAATCGATCCCCCAGCCCCAACGCCCCCGGCTGCTGTGAGTCCCTTTTATATATTAGGACTGCCCGAGCATAATGTGCCACCTGGTTCCATTTGTCAACCGATTCGAGCACCACCGCAACTATATCGTGCGGGGTGAGCTCTCCCGTCGCCCTGTAGAGTTCTCTTCGCAGCCTGACCCGTTTTGTATACGCAAAAAATGTGTGGCAGGCATTGTCCTCCTCTCCTGGTCGCTTCGGTAACGATCGCAGCAGGGACCATCGAATTTTCGATGCTCTTTTTATTATCTTCCACCGCTCGAACCTGAAGTGTCCTGCAGAGTTTCCCGCTTTTCCTTTAAAGGACACTCTGGCGTTCGCATAATTTTTTTGCTGCGCCCGAACGCCGCAGGAATCTCAGTCTGAACCAGACTGTCTGCTAATCTCCGTTTTTCGTCCGTCTTCACTGTCATTGTATTATTTGTCGTTTTTGTCATGGTTGGTACCGCTCTCGATGTACTGTTAACATCGTGGCTGCAACCGCTGGTTGCGTCGTCGTTGTTATGATTTTTTTTGGATTTTTTGTTTTTTTTATATGTTTTTGGTTGCTTCAGTTTTATTGGGTCCCCCCTCGGAGCCGCTATCTCCGTTCATGTGTGTAGTCGCCTTTTTGGTCCCATGGTTATCTTTGCAGAGCAGGGAGGCCATGCGAGGGTTGGCACAAGCCTTTATGGGGACAAATGCTTAGAGCCAGACCAGCGCTAATCGGGAGTCCGTCTCAACCGAACCTACACCACCAACCCAATGGTGCGAACTTCGAACGTACTCCGAGGCCTGCCAAGGTTTTACCGGGACGGAGACGGTATGATAGTTGAATTGGAGCCGTTCACACACGAGTGTCACCTCGGCGCTACCGTGCAAAGCAACTAGGTCCAAACCATCACATCCGCCAGCCCAAAGCATCAATTCCAGTTCGTTGTCCAAAGCGTAGTGCAGATCCAATCAGAATCGTTTCGTGTCATTCAAGGAGGGAACCTCAAGGCACCCCCCATATCCTCGAGTCCGTGGGGGCGGCGCTCCCCAAAGAATGCTAGCCTCCAAGAGTGCTCTTGTCGACCGGCATCCCCCCTGCGGGAATTTCCTCGGGTACGTGGGGGCGGAACTCCCCAAAGAATGCTAGCCTCCAAGAGTATTCCTGTCGACCAGCATTCCCCCGGCGAATATTTAAAAATTAAAAATAGGGAGAAAAAACCAAAAGTTTTGTCTGCTGGTCCGTCTGTCGATATTAATAAAAAGAAAGAAAAGGCCCCACCAATCAATTTATTTGGGCAAACCGGCAAAGATATGGCTTTTTGTTGAAGGAACTGCGGAGAGGAAACAGTCAATCTCCTTCAGGTGTTCAAGAAATTGCACGAGAAATAAAATTTATTGCAGTTAAAGATTCCGCAAAAAGGAGATCGATTGTCGAACGTAAAAATTTGCCTTTTTACTTAGTCCAAACTTCGAGCAAACCCAGTTCAAGTCCTTAAAGAACGCGTCCAGAAGAGCGAGGTAAAACAGCGCTGTAGGTGCCAAAGATTCGGTCATTCGGCCGCCATGAAATACAGATGTGTAAAGTGTGAAGATGGCTGGACGCCACCAATAATCCAAAAGGTGTATTCCTGAAATCGTGGATACCAGAGAACCAAATTGAATACAGGTGTAATCTATATGGATCGGAGTTTTCAACATATCCTAGGACAAATTCATATTTGCACCTCTGCATTGCTGATGTAAGACTTAAATTTAGCTTTAATATTCCTCAACGGAAGCTGCAGGTGCTTCTTTACGATAGCAAGCATAACTAAATCATGAGGGAAATCAATCATCAAAGGGATGATGTCTTCCTCATTCATCGGTTGAATTTAAAAAAAAAACGGATTGGGTAAAGTTTCGAAAGAAGTTTAATCGGGATTACCAGAAGCAATGTTCTCCTTCTGATGATGGCATCACTTGCTCAATGGTTCCTAATGACAGGAATCTAACGATGAAATATATGTCAATAAGTCGAAGTTAAAGAAGCAGACGAAACAATATAGAAGGATAGGAAACACCAACCATCGCAAGGTTAAAAAGATTAAAAAGCCATCTTCTCACAGGGGTCAACAATGTCGGCGATTTTTGGACTCCAACCATCCCTCGTTGGCTTTGCTGAAATGACACCTGAAGAATTTCATGGAACATCCGTTCGTACTTCAGGAGTGAGGTAAGCAATCAATGGGCAGAAAAATTGAGGGTTATTAGCGCACAGGACCCAGATGGCGTCTTCACGTAAGTGAATAGCTTATTCCGTAAGAAGTCTCGAGTGAAGGTATCGAATCTTGTCGCTAGTGATGGCTGGTATCGAAATTGATAGTATGAATCCGGATAGAAATGGAAACTGAATGATATATGATGCATTGTAGAAATTTGCCCTGATTGGAAGAACTTTTTGAATTGGTTCATTTACCAAACCCTGAGAGAGGGAATCAAATGTTTTGAGAGGTCGTTGAAGCAAAAGTTTCCGACTAAAAATCAAGCCTGAAAGGCGGATCAATTCTTCATTTCAATGAAACAAAAACATCTGAGCTTGAATCTTATTGATTATTTTGTCATCAACAAGAAATCATGTGATATTGGCGGTGTTCCAAATATTGTTCTTCGACATTTGCCTGAGGTTGCTATTAGGAATTATTGCATATTATTCAACAACGTGTTGAGCAATTCATATTTCCAAATGATTGGAAAAAGGCTAAGGTATTTCCGATCTTGAAGAAAGGAAAAGATTCTTCGCGCCCTAAAAGTTATCGCCTAATCAGCTTGCTGCCTAACATCAATAAGGTTTTTGAAGTGATACTAAACAAAGCATTAAACTCCCATATTGAGAAATAAGAGTTGATGCCGAATTGCCAGTTTGGTTTTCGTGCCAGGCATTCGACCATACATGCAATAACGAAAGTAACCTCAGACATCTATTACAAACTAAACAACAGAGAATATGTTGGAGCGTGTCTCATTGATATGGAGAAATCCTTCGATACGATGTGGTTAGATGGACTAGTTTTTAAACTCCTTCAGGACAGGTTCTCCAGACAACTTGTCGCAATGATGTGCAATATGCTGTACGGAAAATCATTTGTTATAACTGATGGAAATCTGGACAATGGCGGCTTAAAGGTCTTGAATGGTCTACAGCAAGGAACAGTTACTGCGCCTCTGCTTTTCTCAATATCCATTCACAAGCTATTGAACGGCTTTGAGTTTAACGTCTCGCCAACACGATCATTGGTAGCGCTTGCTGATGATCTGATCATCTATACGACAGACCGAAAAGCTACAATAGTTCAGAGCAATCATCAAAAAATGTTCAATGTGCAGCTGTACACTGACAATTGGCGAATGAAGATCAATGCGCAGAAATGCGAAACAATCTTGTTTCGGAAACGTAATTGGAAGGATTTCAACTTTATGGCTGGCAAGAGTAGTTCCAAGTGGGTTCCAAATAAATCCTGTGTTCGATACCTCGGTGTTCATCTCGATTAGTATTTGTACTTGAACATGTCAAAATCATGCTCAGTAAGGCACAAAAAGTCCGCAGGGGGAATGCCGGTTGACAAGAGCACTTTTGGAAGCTAGCATTCTTTGGGGAGTTCCGCCCCCACGTACCCGAGGAAATTCCCGCAGGGCGAATGCCGGTCGACAAGAGCACTCTTGGAGGCTGGCATTCTTTGGGGAGCGCCGCCCCCACGGACCCGAGGATATGGGGGGTGATTGGATCTGGACTACGCTTTGGACAACGAACTGGAAATGACGCTTTGGGCTGGCGGGTGTGATGGTTTGGACCTAGTTGCTTTGCACGGTAGCGCCGAGGTGACACTCGTGTGTGAACGGCTCCAATTCAGCTATCATACCGTCTCCGTCCCGGTAAAAGCTTGGCAGGCCTCGGAGTACGTTCGAAGTTCGCACCATTGGGTTGGTGGTGTAGGTTCGGTTGAGACGGACTCCCGATTAGCGCTGGTCTGGCTCTGAGCGCTTGTCCCCATAAGGGCTTATGCCAACCCTCGCATGGCCTCCCTGCTCTGCAAAGATAACCATGGGACCAAAAAGGCGACTACACACACCAACGGAGATAGCGGCTCCGAGGGAGGACCCAACAAAACTGGAGCAATCAAAAAACCAAAAAAATCCAAAAAAGGAAATTAAAAAATAATAGCAACGACGACGCAACCAGCGGTTGCAGCCACGATGTCAACAGTACATCGCGAGCGGTACTAACAACGACAAAAACGAAGACTAACACAACGACAGTGAAGACGGACGAAAAACGGAGAATACAGATTGAGATTCCTACGGCGTTCGGCCGCAGCAGAAAAATGATGCGAACGCCCGAGCGTCCTATTAAGGAGAAACGGGAAACTCTGCAGGACACTTCAGATGTTCGAGCGGTGGGAGATAACATAAAGAGCACCGAAAATTCAATTGTCACTGCTGCGATCGTTACCGAAGCGACCGATGCAAGGGTCGCAAATCCCGACATTGCAACGAAAAATCCAGAAGCCAACGAGGAGATTACGGCACTAAAAGCAAAGAGTGACCAGACACCGCGTGAATGTACCGCCAACGTTGAAAATTTGGCGGAAGTATTGCACTCGGAAACGAAACGCGATAACCTCTCCCAAGGATGGTTGCAAGGTACAATTGCGGCCCAGCGATACGAAGAAGAAAGACTACTCCGAAAAGCGGGAGATGTTCTGAAAAGAATACAAGCTGCATGCGACTCCCCAAAAATCAGCAAAGCAGCAAAGGAAGGGCTCCTTGAACTAGAGGAGCTCCTAGATCGCATAGGGCACTATCGGAGGAGCTGGTTAAGGGCCGAAGATGAACAGAAGGCTAAAGAGGCGCTTGGGGCGAAATCTAAAGGCGACATGCAGATAGTTCCATCATTAAAAGTCAATAAAAGAATGGCGTCTAGCCATATCAAAGGAGATCGGGATAAAAGAAGGAAGGAAGAGGCACTTGAAGGGCGTGGAGCACTAGATCAGGGGTTCCAGACAGTGCTTACAAAAGGAGCGAAGAAAGCGCAAAAAAACTCCTTCAAAAAAAGCCAGAAAGCAAAGTTCGTACGGACGCCCAATTACAAAAAGAACCTGATGCAAAGCAGGAGAGGCAGAAGCCCCGACGAAGACCCCGGCAGCAGGCACTGCTTGTAAAGCCCCAAGATGGCCGATCCTACGCGGAGGTACTGCGGGACATCAGGGGAAACGTAAGGCCCGAAGACACCCTACTACCATTACCACATACTGGTCGAATTCGGAGCAGAGGCCGGCAATAAGGAAGCATTCTGTGACGCAGTAAAGAAAGTCCTCGGCAAAAGCGCAACTATAGCCCCGCTCGAGCCGATGGCAACGATCGAAATACGAGACATAGACTGCGTGACGGATCTGGCCGAGGTAGAAGAGGCCATCAAAAATGAGTTCCCCAGCGTGGGACGGACCAAAGCGAGACTGACACCAGAAAACAACAGGGGACAACGCATGGCCATAGTTGACCTGACCGAACGCCGAACAATTCCTGAACAAGGGCAAAGAACGAATTGGGTGGGTTGTCTGTAGGATACGGCGAAGAGCAACGCCTCTTCAATGTTTCAAATGCCTTGGTTATGGTCACACCACACAAGTATGCAAAGGACCCGATAGGAGTTCCCTGTGTTACAAATGCGTGAAATGGGACATATAAGAAAAGAGTGTACGAAGGAGGCACACTGTATTCTTTGCAAGGATGCTGATCCAAAACTTGATTTTGGACTCGTCTTGGGATCAGGAAAATGCCGGGTGTTCCAGGAAGCCCTAGCCAAGGCAAAATCAGAGCTCCGATGACCCGCATCCTGCAGCTAAACCTACACCGCAGTTCAACCGCCCAAAATCTGCTTGAGCAGTTTGCGAGAGACATGAAAGCCGACTTCTTGCTGCTGAGTGAGCAACACCATAATTAAAGTCCTGCATTATGGTACTCTGATGAAACTGGTACTGCCGCTATCTGGGTTCGGAACAGTGACTATCAGGCGGAGAGTTGTGGACGGGGGGATGGTTTCGTGAGGGTTCGGTGCTCAGGGATCACCTTCTTTAGTGTGTACCTAACGCCTAACGAGTCGATATCATCTTTCCAAGCCAAGCTTAATGCTTTGGAGGGCGCTGTCTCGAACGCAGAGGGCAAAGTGCTCGTTGGGGGCGACTTCAATGCTAAAGCAATCGAATGGGGCATGCCTCAGACGGATCCGCGGGGAAAACGAATCCTGGAAATGGCGGCCAGGGCGGCCCTCGTCGTACTAAACTCCGGAAATACGCCGACTTTCCGCCGTATTGGCTGTGAGGGAACCATACCGAACGTGACATTCGCCTCGGAGTCCTTAGTACGGAGGATACACAACTGGAAAGTATTAGAGGACTACTCAGCCAGTGATCATCAGTGCATTCTGTTTGAGATAAGTGATGCTGTCTCCCGACGTCCGTGCTTTCGGCCTTCTACAACTGGATGGAACATCGGAAGAATGGACGTCGAGAGGTTCGTCAAGGTTCTCACAGCAGGTGAGCCGCTGCAGGGAGCTTCGGAGGGGACGGAAGAACTGGCAGCTCAAGACGTGGTGAACTCTACCATGAGCATAATTACGACTGCTTGCAAAGCTTCTATGCCCCGTCAAAGACCCCGGCACGGCAAGCCCCCAGTGTACTGGTGGTCTACTGATATCGCTGAAAAGCGGAGGGAGTGTCACAAGCTTCGGCGTGAGGCTCAACGGGCGCGGAACCGTGGCGAGGCACGCAACCAGGTGGCAGCATATAAGTCGGCCAGGAAATGCCTTCGCAAACTGCAGCAGCAAGGCTCGCTGCTGGCAAGACCTAGTGAACAATGTGAACAAGGATCCGTGGGGCCTTGGCTACAAGCTGGTCATGGGGAAACTTGGTGCCCTACGGAAGCCTTGTATACATGACGCGGAAAAGATGGACGCGATAGTGCGGGGACTCTTCCCCACCCATCCCGTCCGTGTTGACGCTGTCCATGGTGAAACAGCAGTCGAGTGCACACTCTTCACACAGCTGGAACCGGAGGAGGCAGTTCTCTCCTTGAAAGCGAGGAAGGCTCCAGGTCCAGATGGTGTTCCAGCTGAGGTGTTGCGGCTCGTCTATCACCATTGTCCTGACTTGCTGCTCAGCACATTCAACGCTTGCCTACGGGACGGGGTTTTCCCGGTACTATGAAGTTGGCGAGGTTCGTGCTGATCAGCAAGGGGAAGAGAAATCCCGGATCGCCGTCTGCATACCGCCCGTTATGCATGCTAGACACGGCTGGGAAAGTGCTAGAGAAACTCATCAAGGGAAGACTCACTGACGCGAATCGTGCTGTTGGGGACCTATCTCCTCGGCAGTACGGCTTTAGAGCAGGACGTTCTACCATTGATGCGATTGCAGAGGTGGTGAACGCGGTCCAAAAGGCAGAGGCATATAGTCGCACCAAGCGACAGATCGTCCTGTTGGTGACACTCGACGTCAGGAATGCCTTCAACTCCGCTAGATGGGTGGATATTCTGGATACGCTGGAAAACTCTTTTCAAGTTCCAGAATATCTAATGCGGCTTTTGAGGAACTACCTAAAGGACCGAAGCCTGCTCTACGACACGACACAGGGCCAACGAAGGATGGCGGTTACATCGGGTGTTGCCCAGGGATCTATCCTTGGTCCGGACCTGTGGAACGTGTCTTACGACGGGCTACTGAGACTTGAGATGCCAGATGAGTCGCGCTTGGTCGGCTATGCGGATGATGTTGTGACTCTGGTCGCTGGACGCACCGTTGAACAAGCGCAACTTAGGCTAGGTATGCTAATGTGCCGCGTGAGGGACTGGATGACTGCTCGCGGGCTCAGTTTAGCACTGGAGAAAACCGAAGTGGTCATCTTGACAAAAAAGAGAATCCCTACTGGAGTACGGATGATCAGTATTGGAGACATACAAATCGAATCGAAGCCAGCGGTGAAGTACCTGGGGCTACTGATCGACTCGAAGATGAGTTTCTCTGAGCAAATCAGGGCAACGGCTGAGAAGGCTGCTTCGGGAATATCGGCTCAGAGTCGACTTATGGCCAACGTTGGGGGCTCCAGCCCATCAAGAAGACGCCTCTTGATGAGTGCTGTAGGGTCAGTGCTACTGTACGGAGCAGAGGTATGGGGCGACGCTCTCAGCAAGGAGGTATATCGAAAACGTTTGGCACAGGTACAGAGAAGGGGAGCACTGAGAATTGCATCTTCGTCTCCGACTCGGCGGTGAGAGTGATTGCAGGCGTGATACCTGTCGCCCTCCTTGCTAGAGAGCGCTGCTCTATTTGTCAGCGTCGAAACGAGGATGCGAGGGAGATAGTTGTCCGCGAGGAGAGTCAGCGCTCGCTCAACGATTGGCAGCAGTCTTGGGTGAATTGCACGAAGGGAAAGTGGACTGCGCGCCTCATTCCGGATGTGAGACCGTGGCTAAATCGAAAGCATGGTGAGACTGACTTCTATCTGGCCCAGCTTTTGAGCAGGCACGGGTGTTTTCAGTGTTATCTGCACAAGATCGGTAAGTCACGGTCTCCCGATTGTCGGTTTTGCCCAGGAGAGGAGGACAATGCCTGTCACACATTTTTTGCGTGTACAAAATGGGTCAGGCTGCGAAGGGACCTCTACAGGGAGACGGGAGAGCTCACCCCGGATGCGGTGATGCTCGAATCGGTTGACAAATGGAACCAGGTGACACATTATGCTCGGGCAGTCCTAAAATATAAAAGGGACTCACGGCAGCCGGGGGCGCTGGGGGATCGCTCTTCTGGCATTTCCTCTCCCCAGCTTGAAGGCGCCCAACGGCGTAACAAAACGAGACCTGGCCCGATGTAATGTGTCAAACGGTTCCAGGCTGGGTTCTCAGGTTGACAGGGGAGGTGTTTAGTGGGTAGTCCAGTCGCGCATGGGAGTCCCACACTCTGTGCATAAAAAGCATTCACCTTCCTACCACAAAAAAAAAGGCACAAAAAGTAGTCATGACCCTTCGACGACTTTCATTCCAGATACATTGATCAAAAGGTCAAAGTTATCTGTTACAAGACCCTGGTTAGACCAGTTTTGACATATGGATGTCAAATCTGGTCCAACCAGTGTACTATTACTATAGAAAGATTAAGAGTTTTCGAAAGGAAATGTCTTCTTGCATGCACTGGTTTGTTCAGAAAGCCTGAGACGGATTGGAAACACTTTGTATCGAATAGAAAAATTTAACAAACTGCTAAAGTGACTAGAATCGATATCTTCATATTGAAACTTCTTCGGAGTCATATCGCAAGATATGTAGCTGGATTTCACAGCTGTACCGCCCTACAGACGGGTATATTGAGACTTTTCTCACTACTGACTTCATTCCTCTAGAAGCATTCGAGTATTTGGACATGAATCGATATGTTTTGATTCTGACGGTGTCCCAATTATATATCACATATATCCTCCGAATTTGAGTTCACGAGATCAAGAATTCCAAGAATGGATCATAGTAGTCTTTGCGTATAGACGTCTTTTAAATCGCTCCTGTCAAAAGTTTTCCAAAATTAAATAAATTTTCTTAAAAACGTTAGTCCGAAGTTAATTTTTATCGGAAATAATCTTATATTGTCGAAGTAATCGACTCAGGAAATTTCTATCGAATATTTTTACTTCGATTGGTAACGAAAAACAAATTCACAAAGAAAATTTCGCCGCTGGTATGGAGGAGCCCGACGGCTTTCCACCGTTGGGGCAACCTGGGGAAACGACGAATACGAAACTGGTGATAATCACCAAATGAAAACATAACGAAGAAAACTCCGTAGATGGAGGGTGCAAACTGCAAATAATAGCAGACAATCAACAAATGGCCAAATTGCAGAAAGAAAATGATGAACTAAGGCAAGGGATACAGTCTCTCAAGGATCTTTTCAAGAAAGGGATGAAGCCTCAAAAGACGCAGCCACAAAATCAATGGCAACAGGTAACAAAGCCGAAGAAAAGTACAAAGCAAGCAATTCCAGAGGAAGTTCTAAGTGCTGGTGGCACCAACGAGAGCCAAAATTATTTTGCAGCGCTGGAGGGATTAACCGAAGATATGGAAATCGAAGAAAACATCGGAGGTAATTTTAATCAAGATAATGACGTTAATTTTATTCAATATTTAAAGAACAAAAATAAGGAGAAAAAACCAGCCCGCAGTTCTGCTGGTTCCTCTGAAAAAGCTTCCAACAAGACAGAAAAAGTTCCGCCAATCAACGTGTTCGGACAAACCGGGAAAGATATGGTTCGGCTATTGGCAGCCGAAAATAAACTGGCCAATTTCGAAATCAAAAGAGTTAATGCCGAAAAATTAACTATAAGGACGAAATCACTGGTTGATTTCAAGTCAGCCAAAGATGCGCTGATTTCTGGGGAGGTTCCACACTTCACCTATACCCCAAAAAGTGAAAAGAATCAGACCTTCTTGTTGAAGGGTTTGGACAGCGGAGAGGATACGGTCGATCTTCTTCAGGAGCTCAAGGAGGCTGCACCAGATATTAATTTTGTTTCAGTCAAAGCCTTTGCGACAAGAAGGTCGACCATAGAAAGGAAGAATTTACCACTTTACCTGGTACAAATGCAAATAAGAACAGTCCAAGTGCCCTTCAACAAATAAGGTACTTGAATTTCAGAGTGGTGAGGTGGGAACGTCTCCAGAAAAGAGAAGTCAACCAGTGTTACCGGTGTCAAAGATTTCGATATGCGGCTGCCAATTGTGCCATGCACCATCGTTGCGTTAAATGCAGCGACGTTCATGCTCCCGGTGAGTGCAAATTGGCTCAGACGGAGCCTAAGGAAAAATTATACTGCGTTAACTGCGGTGTTTTTGGTCACCCAGCATCATATCGAGGATGCTCCCGATATCAAGATGCAAAAGTTAAATTTGCTCCAAAGCAAACACAAGTACACCGTAATATCATACCTTCCAACTTCGTCAAGCCCGGAGTATCATTTGCACTCGCCGGTAGAGGACCAGCAGAAAATGCTGGAATTAATGTAAATAATGTAGGTGGCAATAATGAGCTGCTTCTCAAAATTTACCAGCAAGTTAATTCTTTATCGGAGAGAATCGACAAACAAGATTCAAAAATTAACTTCGCTTTTCAGCGTTTAGGTCTTTCAAATGCCTAATAATAACTTGTCATCCAGTCATATTCCCATGGATAGGCTTCGCCTCATATCGATCAACGTCAACTCTATCGTTGCTATACATCGACGTGATTATCTCCTTGAATTTGTTGTAGCAAAAGCCTGACATCATACTTCTCACTGAAACCCACCTCAATTCATGGCATTCCATGGAATTCAAAGATTTTGCATTCGTAAGAAACGATAGGGTAATAGGTGATGGGGGAGGTGGCACCGGGATACTGGTTAAAAGACCCTATTGTTTCCAAAATATTGAAAAAGTCGAATTCAAAAACTTTGAATTTCTTGAAGTGTCCGTCATCAAAATTTCACTGCCAGCTGGGGATAACCTCTTCGTTATCTCTGCCTATGCAACTGGTCAAAATGTTCTCAAGTTCAAGGAGGAACTCAATTCCTTGTTTGAAATACTCGAATTGAACAGGCTGCATAATTATTATATTTTTGCCGGTGACCTGAATGCCAAGCATATATCATGGCTAAACGCCACCAATAATCCAAGAGGTGTATTCCTGAAATCATGGATAACAGAGAACCAAATTGAATACAGGTGCAACCTATATGGGTCGGAGTTCCCAATATACCCTAGGACAAATTCATATTTGGACCTCTGCATTGCTGACGCAAGACTTGAATTCAGCTTAAATAGTCCTCAACGGAAACTGCAGGTGCTTCCTTACGATAGCGACCATAACGCAATCGTAATGGAAATCAATCATCAAAGGAATGATTTCTTCCTCATTCCAGTTCAACATGAAAACCATCGGTTGAATTTCAAAAAAACAGACTGGGGAAAGTTTCAAAAGAAGTTTAATCGGGAGTACTAGAAGCAGTGTCCCTCTTCTGATGATGGCAACGCTTGCTCAATGGTTCCTAATAACAGAAACCTAACTGACGATGAAATAGATCTCTATTTGTCGAAGTTAGATAAGCTGACGTTGGAAACGATTGAGAAAGTTGTTCCCAAGATTAAACATCGAAACAATATGGAAGGATATGAAACACCAACCATCGCAAGGTTGAAAAGATTGAAAAGCCTTCTTCTCACCCGCGTCAACAATATTTATCGACGATTTTTGGACTACAACCATCCTTCGTTGTCTTTGTTGCAATTACACCTGAAGAATGTCCGGAACTTCATCCGGTCATACTTCAGGAGTGAGGTCAGCAATCAATGGGTGGAAAAACTGAGGGGTATTAGCCCACAGGATCCAGATGGCGTTTTCGCGAAAGTGAATAGCTTATTCCGCAGGAAGTCACGAGTGAAGGTATCGAATCTTGAAGTCACTAGTGATGAGATAAATCTTCTCGATAGAGCTGGTATCGAAATTGATAGTACGACTCCGGATAGAAATGGAAATAGGATTATATGTGATGGATTGCAGAAACTTGCCCTGATTGGAACACATTTTGAATTGGTTCATCTGCCAAACCCAGAGAGAAGGAATGAAATATTTTCGGAGGTCGTTGAAGCAAAAGTTTCCGACTTCAAATCAAGCCTGAACGGCCAATCAATTCTTCATTTCGATGAAACATTAACATCTGACCTCATACCGACCTTGAATCTTATTGATTATTTTGTCAGCTATGAAGACTTGTGTTTCATATTTCGCAGAATAAACAACTAAAAATCATATGGTACTGACGGTATTCCAAATATAGTTCTCCGACATTTGCCTGAGGTTGCTATTAGGAATTATTGCATATTGTTCAACAACATGTTGAACAATTCATATTTCCCAAATGAGTGGAAAAAGGCTAAGGTATTTCCGATCTTGAAGAAAGGAAAAGAATCTTCATGCCCGAAAGCTATCGCCCAATCGGCTTGCTGCCTAACATCAGCAATGTGTTTGAAGTGATACTCAACAGAGCATTAAACGCCCACATTGAGAAATATGAGTTGATGCCGAATTGCCAATTTGGTTTTCGTGCCAGGCATTCGACCATACATGCAATAACGAAAGTAACCTCAGACATCTGTTGGAAACTAAACAACAAAGAATGTGTTGGAGCATGTCTCATTGATATGGAGAAAGCCTTGGATACGGTGTGGTTAGATGGACTAGTTTTCAAACTTCTTCAGAACAGGTTCCCCAGACACCTTGTCGCCATGATGTGTAATATGTTATACGGGAAATCATTTGTTGTAACTGATGGAAATCTGACAACAATGCGCGAATTCAAGGTCTTGAATGGTCTACAGCAGGGAACAGTTACTGCGCCTCTGCTTTTCTCAATATTCATTCGCAAGCTATTGAACAGCTTTGATTTTAATGTCTCGCCAACGCGATCATTGGTAGCGTTTGCTGATGATCTGATCATCTATACGGCAGACCGAAAAGCTACAATAGTTCAGAGCAATCTTCAAAAAATGTTTAATGATGTGCAGCTCTACACCGACAATTGGCGAATGAAAATAAATGCGCAGAAGTGCGAAACAATTTTGTTTCGGACAACGCTGCAGGGGGCCAGCCAAGACCTGAAACGTAATTGGAAGGATTTCCACATTATGGCTGGTGAGGGTAGTGCAGAACGGGTTCCACATAAATCCTGTGTTCGATACCTCGGTGTTCATCTCGATCAGTATCTGTACTATACTGAACATGTCAAAATCATGCTCAGTAAAGCACTAAAAGTAGTCATGGCCCTTCGGCGACTCTTTCATTCCAGATACATTGATCAAAAAGTCAAAGTTATTTGTTACAAGACCCTGGTTAGGCCAGTTTTGACATACGGATGCCAGATCTGGTACAACCAGAGTGCTAGTACAATGGAAAGATTAAGAGTTTTCGAAAGGAAATGTCTTCGTGCATGTACTGGTTTGTACAGAAAGCCTGAGACGGATTGGAAGCACTATATATCGAATAGAAAAATTTATCAAACCGCTCAAGTGACAAGAGTCGATATCTTCATATTGAAACTTCTTCGGAATCATATCGCAAGATCTGTAACTGTGAGTGAAAACCCTTGGATTTCATAGCCGTTCCACCCTACAGACGGGTATATTGTGACTTGCCTCACTACTGGCTTCGTTCCTCCAGAAGCATTCGTGTATTTGGACATGAATCGATTTGTTTTTGATTCTGACGGCGTCCCAATCATATATAACATATATCGACGGGCCACCGATAAGAAGATAAAATATCCTCCGAATCTGAGTTCACGAGACCAACAATTCCAATGGAGATACTCATTTGCTAGATTCGTTGAGGCTGGTCGAGCTGAGATGGAACAATCTAGGTATTGGTGGCTGAATGACAATGTCTAAATTATTCGTGTTTATTTTCTGTTTTTGTGCTTTTTCTCGTTACTTAGTTTTTTAGATTCATCTCATTATTGCTACATCTAGTATTGTCGTTTATTTGTATTATAAATTAGGTATAGGTTTCAATATGAGGTAACGTTTTTTTTTTTTTTTTGATTGAACTTATTTAGAATTAGGGTGTAACATATTAGGTATAGGATATAAGTTCATTGTTGTGTTATTAATTTTTGAATAATGCTGGTTGGTTTTTTTCTCCTTTTTCCAATTGAATCAAAAAATATCTAATAATCTTAATTAATTTAAATTTGCAAGTGTATTTTTTTCATTAAATGTGTTTAACTGATAACGTATAAATTTAGAGAGCCATTCGGGCCATTAAGTTTTTTATAGTTTTACTGTTTGGAATTTGCTTTATGTTCTTTTAAAAATTTATAACGATTGGTGTTAAATAAAGCGCTTTTGACTTTGACTTTGACTTTGACATCAAGAAGTCCAATGGAGATACTCATTTGCTAGATTCATTGAAGCTAGTCGAGCTGAGACGGAGCAGTCTGGGTATTGGTGGCTTAATGACAATGTCTAAATTATTTGTGTTTATTATCTGTTTTTGTGCTTTTGTTATTATTGCTACATGTAGTGTTATTTGTTAATGTTAAAAATTAGGGATAGGTTTCAACATTTAGGACAGGTATGTGTTATGTTAATTATATTAAGTTTGGAAATGAGCTTCAACGCTTAGTTTAGGAATATTGTGATAGCATTGTATTATTATAAGATAACGTGATTGAATTTGATTAGAATTGTGTTATAACATATTAGGTATCTTCCTTATGACGTACTCCAGAGCCGAATTGAATAGCAATGGGGCCAGCCCCTCTCCCTGCTTTAGTCCGATATTTGTGTCAAAGGCATCGGTGAGTTGGTTATTGATGCGGACTTGGGAAGTCGTCGATGCCATTGTCATTTTGGTAAAACGGACTAATTTGGCTGGGATGCCAAAGCAAAGCATTATTTGGTACAGTACGCTACGATCAATACTGTCGTATGCTTGCTTAAAGTCAACGAAAATTTGGTGAATGTCTATGTTGAACTCCCAGCATTTTCCAAGTACCAGCTTGACAGTGAACAATTGGTCTATTTTCGATCTACCTGCACTAAAACCACCTTCATACTCTCCAATAATACTGTTGGCATATGATCCGATTTTATTTTCTAAAATTTTTGAAAATATTTTGTACGCCGTACAAAGTAGTGATATGCCTCCTTAATTTTTGCACTGTAGCTTGTCATCTTTTTGTAGATAGGGAATATAATTGATTAGCTCGACTCGTTCGGCATATGTTATTGTTGCCAAATGTGCTGGATGACTTTGTGAATAGCTTTATGAACACTGCTGCCACCATATACTCGTACAAAGTTCAAACTTTGTGAAAAGGTCGAAAGTGGTGGTCTCTCAAAAGTTTTGGTCTTTTCAAATATATCAAAATTTTTTAAGGTGGTCGGCACTTGTAACGAAGTGGCCCTTAACAAATTTTTTCATTAAATGTAGTCAATTAGGGTATCCAATGAAAGGTCTTGGCACTTTCAGAATCTGAAAAATAAATCATTTTTTGCATTAGGAATCCAGGGGAAGGAGGAGCGAAATGCACGAACAACATTTGGGTCCCCTCCCTACACGATTGGACAGGTTTGAGCTGACAATCCGAAAAAATTTACGAAAGCAGTCCAAGGGCAACAAATACCCCAGAAATCAAAATTCACTCAACTCTGTTAATAATGGCATGCTTTGTAAATTCTACATTTCCCCCAAAAATCGAAACGGTGCTCTTAAACTTCTTAAGGTTTTACATTTATGTAGGCTGATATAAGAAGAAGAAGAAATTTCATGGAAATCACAACTAAATGAGTTATCGCCATTTCAATTGTATGGAATTACAAAAAACAATAACACTTAGTGATAGTTAATATATATTTCAAAACGACCAAGGCACTCTTATTTTCTTCGGATTTTCATGAAAATTTAAGAAATAAAGGTTTACTTGAATATGTTTAATGAGCCGAGCATTCAGAAAAATTATTTAACATGGAACAAAATCGCGGCTGTTATGTGCTTATGAACGAAACTTTGCATCTCTGGATGAATTTGAACGATTTCTTAAAGTATTGGGTGAATAATTAAAATCATCGATGGTTGGCATCAGAAAATTTTTTTAGAACCCTAGAATGGTTACAAAGCCCTCCTGTTAGGAGCTCTCTTCTGCCTACTTGATTTGTTTCACGTATGAATATTAATTGTAGGTACTTATCTTCAGTCATTCGCCAAAATGAATCAACTGTTAAAAGCATGTAACGTTGAAGTTGGGGAAAATAGTTCAAAATTATTCAATCTTTTCATTTAAAATGGCCACTATTATGTTTTACGATTACTGGTACCACTATCTGAAGCAATTCTTAAATATATTCATGACACCTATCATTCCTGAAACTTTCATGCACATCCTAGCAAGCCTGTAGTGCCTGAGTTGGTAAAAAGCGCGTATTGTTCCATATCCATATGGTTCCACAGCAATTCAGTGCATACTGTTCCATAGTAATACAGGAGAATTCAAAACGCTACAACTTCGTTGAGCACCATTTGACCTTTTTGAAACTTTCAGGATAGGTCAATCCTATAAATTTTATTGAATTTAAAGGCACCATTGACATTTTATTCAAGAAAATAAAATATCGATAAATCATACTGTTACTAACAAAGTTGAGTGAACTTTGACTTCTCACGTATTTGTTTTTGTACTCATAAAGGCGTACATTCGTGATTGTTTTCAGATTTTCCGGATGAAAGGTGTCCAAGGGGTACGCGAAAAGCTCGTACATTTCCGTTCCCCTGCCCCCACTGGGTAGATAAGGCAATTTAAGACTTGATTCGAAGATATCTTATTAAGACCTTTCCAATGACACCCTTCTCGACTGCCAATGGTGAAAAAAAATGTTGAAGGGTCACTTCCCTATATGGGGAGAACCCACTTAAACCCCTTCGAAAAAATTTTTCAAGAAGTCACCACTTCTGACCTTTCCACAAAGTTCCATGGCCGTAGCTTCTATAGTTTCGGAGAATTTCGGAATAATGTCTGGTTGTCTGTTGCACAATGTGCATTCTGGTTGTCCATCAAAGCTGTCCCTGAGAGAAAAGCGAAATATCACAATGGTAAAAAAAATCTGCGTATGACTACGAGGGAAATAGCAGCAGAAATCAAGCAAAAGTTCTGGAAACAAATTTGTCCTGATACCATCAGGAAAACTCTAAGAAAGTGTAATGAATCATGCGACGCCGCTGGCGACCACTACTAACACACTTTGCTGCCAGGTGGCTTGTCATTTCAAGTTGGTTGCGAAGAGCGCACATCCCACGTCAATTTTGTCGTGGGATGTCAAGAAGATTTGACAGCCACATGGGAGGAAAGTGTGGACGTAGTGGCCGTCACTCAGGAAGAAGTCCCGGAGGGTGCCAACAAGCAGCAAAAAGGCTTAAAATTAACAGTAAGAAGAACTTTCCCACAAATTGGTCATCACAGATATCCATCTACTATTCAAAAGTAGTAAATGTATCAGAAATTGGAATTGGTAAGTCGGCGGATGCAAAGTTTGTTTTTCCGCTTCGA
This sequence comes from Odontomyia ornata, assembly GCA_963969285.1. Lineage (NCBI taxonomy): Eukaryota > Metazoa > Arthropoda > Insecta > Diptera > Stratiomyidae > Odontomyia > Odontomyia ornata. The sequence continues at coordinate 228,892,838 of OZ017738.1, read as the reverse complement.
GTTAAAATAACGTTTTGTGATGTTTAGACTAACCGCGGATATCATCAGTGAATCCATGCAGAGAACGGAACTAGATCTACGAGGATACAAAACACGAAACGTTTCTACTGGACATTGAGCATCTCTTTGATTTCGGCAGATAGTTAGTAAGTCGATGGTCCCACAACAGTGGTTAATTAGCGGTGCCCTTCGCGAGCAATCGCAATGACGTGAATTTCATTGTATAGGAACCAAAGCTCCAGCATGTCAATTGGTAAATCACGCCATCGTCAGCTATCGGATTTGTTATGTGAGTACCAAAGTCTTCGAATAATTTAGGGTTAGGGTATACTGATTCGCCTTCGATGCACTTTTCTGTTGCGTATAAGTATGTAGCTGATAATAATTTATTACACAAAGATGAGGCTGACACGTTGCACAAATAAATCAGTAACTAATCCAGTTGCATTTCATCCTGGCTTCAATCAAAGGAAATTGATCGAATTTAGTAAACAGTGTGATATAGTTATCACTGCCTATTCGCCACTGGCCCGTGCAAATCTGGCTGAAAAGAAGGCAGCATCCCTATCTGACGAGAAATCGATAGTGATTGCTGAGAAATAGAAGAAAGCACCATCGTAAATAGTGCTGAGATATGTGGTTGATATTGGATATACCTTCCCACATGCAAGTTTGATGCTCAAAAATAAACTTTTAGTTCCGCTATTTTTAATCTTGATACTTCAGTTTGCACTTTTAAGCGATCGCAGTAGATTCCAGGTTAGAACGATACAATTCTTTTTTTTTTGGGTTTAGTAATAAAGGAGTTAAACGGTATATTTTATTTTCGGCAATCGAAAGAATGTTGGTAGCAAAATTTAGCAGCACAACAAACAGTTCTAAAAATTAAGAAACTTCTAGCAAAAACAAGGGCAGAAGATAAAAATTAAAGATAATGTGCTCTAAGTGTTAAGGATGATATTCAGGCTGAAATGGCTGGGCAAGCTCGGTTAACTAGAGTAGTTACACAATTGATGTTTAATATACATATATACAAGTTACAAAAGAAACCGCAATCGGAAGCATGAGCATTAGTTAAGTAAATTGAAGAGGAAGTATGTTGGTCGGAAATATAACAAGTAGAGTTGGAAAAAGCACATACGAACAAAGTAAAGGCGAGCATTTTTTTGGTGTTCCTTCAAATCTTTCTTGGAATCAAATGATGAGAAAGAATTTTATAAGTACAATATATGAACAACCTTGCACCCCTTTTTGTTTTCCCTTCAAATAAATTTTGAGATTCTTATCAATAATACCAAAATGCATGATGCCAGACATTTCAAAATCATCTGTTATCAGGACTTCATAGCCTTATAGATGCCATTTTAAATACATTTGCGCCGCATCTGAAACGGTATAAAGTTTTATACATCGATAAGTTGATTCCAAGTATATGCACATAAAAACATTATACATATGTTTAAATCATGTCTCTGTAATATTGCATGCGTTACTACGTATTTCTTCATATGTTTTGAAGGAATTCATATAAAAGATTTTTTTTGTCCTCTATTTTTTTACATATGAAATGGAAAAGTAATTGTAAGCTTTGACCTTATATTGAAAGTGTATAGTAGTAGAAAAAAAAATAATTCCAAGCTATTCTAATTTTATTTTATTTGGTTTTTATATTTACATTTGCAAATGTAAGAACATGTTCTGCCATCTGCAGAATATTTTTTTTAACAAGGTGTATGGAATATTAACTATATTTATTATTACTACAAATATTATGTACTTAATTTAAAACCAATACTTTAGTAAATTTTAATATTATAAAAGGAAAATCTGGATTCAAATTTAAGATTAATGGAGAGCTCACTTATATATTAATAATAAATATGCACACACCAAAGAAAGAGAAAACTGTAAAAATGATGCATTGTGAGAAAAACAAGGCATTTTATTAAAAGTCACTAAAAGACTATTAAAGAAGTCTAATACAAGAGAAAATATGGATGAATTAAATTTATGTTGTATGTAAATATATATTTATTTGTTACAAAATAAAACCCCATTTATAAAAAAAAACCTATCAGAAAAATAATTTAGAGCTGTATGTTCACAATATTTGTTACCATGTACATAGAAAAAATAAATATCTTTGATAATTTCTATCTCGAATCAGAAGTAAAGAATAATTTTCAGTAAAACATTTTAATGGATGTCAAGTTCAGATGCATTTTTATTACAATTATATAGTTTTTTTCTTTACTCGAAATTTCAATTGATATTTAAGTTTGAAAGTAAAATTCAATATTATCCCTGTATATTCGGTTCAATATAGTCTGTAAATGAAATACTTTTAATTTCATCTTTCGAGTTGTGGAAGTTTGTTTGAAAACACCCAATACACACAATTATCAACAAAATTTCAATTAGAATTAATTAAATTCTGAGCCTATGAATTACATCACATACACAACACATATAAATAAAATAATATGAATTGCTAAATAACAACACGACTTTCCTTTCCAGTGGTTCTTCCTTTCAGCGGGAGATCGAGTGCAAGGTAGGTATGCCGTCGCGAGGGTAGGGTTTGAGAAAATCCGCTGAGGTCGGTTTCGCGTCGCGCGCGGTACGCGGTACCTTTGTTGTTTTGCCTTTTTATTAGCGTAGCTTTCGTCGGGTTGAGTTAATGTAGTATACTTTTCGGTACCGCGTCGGAAATTCGGGAACGCGAAGTAAAAATTAGATTTTTGTCCTTCACTGAGTAAATGAAGAAATATGGAGTAACGTAAGTTAGGTTTCCTCTCCGTATGGTTTTGTTTTGTGACGCGTTTGAAAACGGGCATGTATTGGTGGCTGAAGATTGTAGATGAGCGTAATCCATTCGGAGACCCGCGACCGAAATCCTCTCCGTTGGTCGCCATATGTTGCAACCACGGAAGTCACCGCAGTTGCAGACATTTGCTTCTTTCCCTTCTAAATAGTCCCTGCATAATTTAGAACTATGTTTGGGATCGTTATCTTGTTGGAAAAAAAATCCATTTCCAATTAATCGTAGGCCGGACGGAACGGCATTTCGTTGAAGTATTTGTTTATACTGCTCCTTTTTCATGATTCCATTGATTCGTACCAGATCCCCAGTTCCACGGCTCGAGAAACATCCCCAGACCATAATGGGACCACCACCGTGCTTGACTGTTGGCACCACACAGACTGGCAGCATCTTTTCCTCGGTGCTACGTCAAACATAAGTTCGTCGTTTTGATCCAAAATTTGAAATTTGGATTCGTCTGTCCAAAGATCTTTTTTGAAGTCTTCTGCGGTCCAGTCTCGATGGGTAAGGGCCCACTGCATGCGTTTCTTTTTATTTTGTGGTCTTAGAAGCGGTTTTCGAACTGCGACCCGGCCAAATAAACCAGCATCTCTTAATCGTCGTTTTACCGTTGTCACTGACACAGGTTTCGATCGAGAGCTGTTCATTTGTTCGCAGATTTGTGGTGCTGTTAGAAGTCTATTTCGCTTGCTGGTAACGACGATTAGATTATCCTCATTTTGAGTGGTACATTTTGTTGTTGCGTTATGAACACAAATCTTCGATAACTTGAGTTGCGACGCAATTAGACGTTCAGTTTTGCCTTCGTTGTGCAAGGCAACTATGACAGCACGAATTTCACTGCTAATTTCGCGGGCTTTTCCCATTTTAAAGTGTCTTGACTATAACAGGGGCAAACTGAGACTAAACAAACTAGAGAAATATGAACTCTTCGAAAACTCAGGAAATAAATACGTTTCAGGAAGCTAAAATTATCCTTAATTACGGTCAACACTAAATAAGACCAAAAAGATTCGTAATGGGCAGGTCAGAGAAATATTACAATGACCTTACCTGTTAGTCATTGAAGGGGCTTTCATTAATGCTTGGGAACAATTGACCTTTCTAGGATGCAAACATAAAAATATGCAAGGAGGGTACTTGTTAGATATTCTTTAGTAGCAATAGAACACTCAGGTATTCAAATTAGATCTTCAGCAGATGTCCTTTTGAAATAATTTCCAGTTAACAAAGATTTTTATTCTTGGTCGTAAACTTTTTGCCGGCTATATATATATATATATATATATATATATATATATATATATATATATATATACATATATATATATATATATATATATATATATATATATATATATATATATATATACACATATATATACATATATATATATACATATATATATATATATATATATATATATATATATATATATATATATATATATATATATATATATATATATATATATATATATATATATATATATATATATATACAGGGCCTGAATAATAAGTAACCGGACTGACCTCAGGAAATTTTTTATTGGCAAAATATATACAATTTTTCTTTAGAAATCTTCAAAGTAGTCCCCATTGGAGTCGAAAACACGCTGATACCGGATTTTCCAATCCCCGAACGCTCTCTGGAAGTCGGCAACCTCGATGCTGTCTAGAGCCCTCGTCGTAGCACGTTGAACGTTTTCCAGAGTCCCGAACCGCGTCCCCTTAAGGTGTCTCTTGATCTTGGGGAACAGAAAGAAGTCCGCTGGTGCCATATCCGGGCTGTAAGGAGGCTGTGGCAACGTTGCCCTCGACTGTTTGGCCAACTGCTCGGTGACGAGCAGGCAGGTGTGCGACGGAGCATTGTCGTGATGGAGGATCCACGAATCGGCAATCTCCGGACGGACTCGGCGAACTATATATATATATATATATATATATATATATATATATATATATACATATATATATATATATATATATATATATATATATATATATATATATATACATATATATATATATATATATATATATATATATATATATATATATATATATATATGTACATATATATATATATATATATATATATATATATATATATATATATATATATATATACATATACAATATATATATATATATATATATATATATATATATATATAATATAAACATATATATATATATATATATATATATATATATATATATATATATATATATATAAATATTGTCGCGTGTTTTCCGGTTCGCGGCCAATAATTTTAATGTTCCGGGAAAGTGAAAACGCAATGTCTTTTAATTTAAGTTAAAAGAATTTATTTAATTACCAAAATGCACAATAAACAATTTAACACTTTCACTAATTTTAATTTTCACTATGAAAATTATCTAACACTTGTCCATAAATTTCTTATCGCAATTGTCTTCTATATCACTTCACTATTACGAAACACACTATCGCAGTTCTTATCACGGTCGAATGAATGATGATCCCCCCATTCATTCAGCTCGCCTTTATATAGGGTCTCTACCTATTCATCCATTTCTCGTTTATTAGCGAATGTTCTACCGAGAGGTACCTGGTAGATTCGAGCAAATTCATGAATGGAGTGACGTCACTTGCAGATGTTGATCATGCTTGTTGGGCTCTCGTGGTTTCGAGTGAATTCGTGTTCTTCATTGTTGTGAAAACAATCGCGACAGTAGCTCGCAGAATTATTTGTACATGTAACAATATATATATATACGAGTATATATATATATATATATATATATATATATATATATATATACATATATATATATATATATATATATATATATATATATATATATATATATATATATATATATATACATATATATATATTTATATATATACTCGTATATACATATATATATATATATATATATATATATATATATATATATATATATATATATATATATATATACTCGTATATACATATATATATATATATATATATATATATATATATATATATATATATATATATATTTATATATATATATATATATATATATATATATATATATATATATAAATATTTATATATATATATATATATATAAATATGTATATATATATATTTATATATATATATATATATATATATATATATATATTTATATATATATATATATATATATATATATATATATATATATATATATATATATATATATATATATTTATATATATATATATCTATATATATATATATATATATATATATATATATATATATATAAATAAATATGTATACGAGTATATATATATATGTACGTGTATATATATATATATATATATATATATATATATATATATATATATATATAGATATATATAGATATATATAGATATATAAATATATATGTACACAATATTGTTACATGTACAAATAATTCTGCGAGCTACTGTCGCAATTGTTTTCACAACCATTAAGAACCTCATGATCAACAAAATGAATTTACTCGAAACAACGAGAACCCACCAAGCATGATCAACATCTGAAAGTGACGTCACTGCGCCATTCATGAAGCTGCTCGAATATACCAGGTACCTCTCGGCAGAACAATCGCCAATGTACGAGAAATGGATTGAACGGCTAGAGACCCTATATAAAGGCGAGCTGAATGAATGGGGGGATTATTCATTACAACCGCGATAGTAAAAACTGCGATAAAGGCGAGTGTGAATTAAAAGCGATATTGATTGATTGATAGAGGAGTGATTTTCGTGATACAGTTGTTATACAAATTGATAGACTAGTGAAAAGAAAAATGGTAAAATAGTGAAATTGAAAATTGTGCATTTTTTTGGTAAATAAACTCTTTTAACTTAATTTAAAAGACATTGCGTTTTCACTATCCCGGAACATTAAAATTATTGGCCGCGAACCATAACACGCGAAAGTGGTGTCAAGAAGTGAGAAAGAAGATTTTGGAAGTGAAAACGTTTAAATATTTTTAAAGTGCACAATAGTGAAAATTAACGTGGAAACTGGTAGAAAAATAGCCGGAAAAATATAAATGCCAGGAAACTTTCATCTAAAAATTGATCAATTGACCATATCGGAGCTCAAGGAGGAGTTGGAACAGCGAAATCTGGCCACACAAAGTACAAAGGCCATACTGATTGCACGCTTGCGTGACGCGATCGAGTCGGAAGGCGTGAATCTGGATTCGGGTGAGCCCTCAGATGGGGAAAGAGGTCCAGAAGGTGGAGAAGCAGAAACACCAAAATCAAAGGCGCCAGAAAATGCGCTAATGCAAATGTTAATGCTGATGTCATCCAGTCTTACTGCGAAGCTAGATGAACAATCAGCGAAGCTCAATGAACAATCATCTAGTCTAACTGCGAAGCTAGATGAACAATCAGCGAAGTTTGACCAACAAGCGATCGAAATTAAGGCAGACTTGCAAAAACAGTCAACGGAAATAAAAGCGGAGCTGGGTAGTCTGAACAACCAAATTAAATGCGTCGAGGAAAAGGTTTACCAGGTCGAGGAGAGAATCACCCATGAGATCAGCCAGGTCGAGGAGAGAATCAACCATGATATCAGCCAGGTCGAGGAGAGAATCAACCATGAGATGGAAAACATGAAAAAGGAAGCAGCGAAGGCAGTAGTAACCACCTCACCAGCCCCGCTTACAACCGCAGCGCAAAGGTCATTCAGAAATGTGAAAGGACCAATAATCGACGGGCAAACGGTCTGGAGACTTTACAAAACCCAGTTTGAAGCCGCCGCTAGGGAAAATCATTGGAATGAGAAGGAACGAGCAGCTGCATTCATTCTCGCTCTTAGAGGCCGTCGAGTTGCACTCAAACCCGGCTGCTATAACGAATGCGGTTCACATGCGTTATGGAGACGATCATCTGAAGCAGATTTATCGGTCACAGCTACGGCATCGGATGCAGAAGTCTGGCGAAACTTTACAAAAGCTAGCCCAAGACATTGAGCGACTGGCACTTTTGGCTTGCCCTGCTTACGACCCAGAACATCGAGACGACGCAGCAACAGAAGCATTCATCAGAGTATCAAAGGACCAGGAACTGCAACAAGCCGTGCGTCTAGCATAAAAGCAAACGGTTAAGGACGCATTGGCTTATAGTCTGAACTTTGAGGCAGCGAAAAATGTGACTCGTACCACTGCCCGGGTTCGCGAGGTAGTTGCAGATGAGTGCAGGTGTGAGCGCGTGGAAATTGAGCGAGACCCACATGTAAATGGCGCGCCTAGATGCTGGAATTGCGGAGAGAAGGGGCACCTGCAAAAAGACTGCAAGAAGCGAAGAAAACCGAGCTACTTTCCAGGGTGTGCAGCTAGTAGAAGATCTAGACCGAGTCAGGAACCCAAAACGGATGCTGAAGGGTCGGGAAACATGTAAGAGCCAACTTCGTGGGGCAGAGGTTGGCTAGGAGGATCGACGTCCCCAGCACCACCATCACCGTGTCAAGACTACATCGTGGAGAAGCGGACTTATAACTTCCGGGTCAAGTTGACGGAAAACGTTGCACCATAACAATCGACACTGGTGCAACCCAATCGATAATCGACCAGACCTAGGTAGACAGCAACAACTTCACAAGGGCAGAATTTTCTCACTACGGACAGCTACGGGAGAAACTGCACCTGTTCATGGAGAGGTCAACCTCCATATACAGTTGGGAGACCTTGCGTTCCGACATAATTTTCTGGTCGCGAACATTATGGATGACTGCATTCTCGGAATGGATTTTCAGCGACCACATGGAATCACGTTGGATTTGGGCAAACGAGTATTGAAATGGCAGAATGTCGAAGTATCGATGGAGGATCCCAGCGTCCAAATTCCCAAGATGAATGTAGTGGTATGTACCGACACTGATGTACCGCATTCTTCCGAAAACATTGTATGGGCCAAGCTTGATGGTGATTCTGGAGACCATCGATCTTATCTGATAGGGCCAACGAAAACGTCCACATTGCGCAGTTTGATTGTAGGACGAAGCCTTGTAAGATCTATGAAGAACGGATATGTGCCGGTTAGAGTCCTTAACACCGTAGACTCAACCACGAGCATCAAAGCGGTAGAAGTCATCGGCAGCTGCCAGCCTGTTTCCACCATCACCTCTTTGGAAGCCACTCACGACCATCATTGGAAAGGAGGCAAGACATAGACAAAGCCCGGGAATCCACGTCTGCAATATTGAAGCAGGTCAAATTGCCAGTGCAGCTATTGAAGCGAACCTCTCATCTGGTCACCAAGCCCGGATGACCAAGGCCGAACGAGCATGGTAACTCACGTCATAGATACACAGGGAGCCAAGCCAATTCGACAAGCACCGAGACGTCTTCCTATAGCCAAACAAGGAGAAGTGACCGCACTGATCTCGGACACGGATAAACAAGGTGTTATCGAGCCTTCTGTCAGTCCATGGGCCGCGCCAGTAGTTCTAGTAAAGAAAAAGGATGGTAGCACTTGTTTTTGTGTCGACTATAGGCAGCTTAACGACGTCACTAAGAAAGATAGTTACCCGCTCCCACGCATCGACGACATCATGGACACCTTAGCCGACGCAAAATGTTTTTCTACACTCGATCTCAAGAGTGGCTACTGGCAGGTAGAAATCGACAAGAAGGACCGAGAGAAGACCGCATTTTCAGTTGGGACCGGATTGTGGCAATTTGTGGTGATGCCGTTTGGGCTTTGCAATGCTCCAGCCACTTTCGAACGCCTGATGGAATACGTGCTACGTGGCCTAACCTGGAAAACCTGCTTGGTGTACCTAGATGACATCATCGTCATCGGGAGAACGTTCGAAGAGCATGTGCGGAACTTAGAAGAGGTTTTCTCCCGATTGCGACTGGCAAATTTGAAACTTAGTCCCGAGAAGTGTACTCTTTTCGCAGATGAAGTAAAATACCTGGGACACGTCGTATCAGCAGAAGGGGTCAAAACAGACCCTGAGAAAATTGAAGCCGTGAAAAGTTGGCCAACACCAAACAACAAGCGCCAACTACGAAGTTTTCTGGGTCTGGCAACCTACTATCGAAGATTCGTCAAAGACTTTGCCAAAATAGCTAAGTGTCTCCATCAGCTAACCGAGAAAAATCGTCCGTATGTCTGGAATGAACAATGCCAGGTAGCCTTTGAGACCTTGAAGGAAAAGCTGTGTGAATCACCCGTGCTGGCATATTCGAAACCCGGAAAAAAGGTTTGTAGTTGACACCGATGCAAGCAACGGCGGTATTGGAGCTGTACTCCAAGATCGATGGCGAAGAAAGAGTCGAGTTCTCTCAGAAAGTGAGAGGAACTACTGCGTGACCAGGAAGGAGCTATTGGCTATAATAGAGGCCACCAAGCAGTTCCTCAAGTACGTATATGGCCAGAAATTTCTTCTTCGAACGGATCATGCATCGCTGAGATGGCTACTTAACTTCAAAAACCCCGAGGGACAAGTTGCGAGATGGATCGAAAGATTGCAGTCATACGACTACGAAATTGTTCATCGGAAGGGCGGAGTTCATGGAAATGCTGACGCCCTATCTCGCCGTCCATGTCCAGCTAACTGCAAGCATTTTCGACGAATTGGGAAAAAGGAACCGCCCGTTGATCTGCGATTGATAACGGCCGAATTCGATGAAGGTTGGTCATCGGAGGAGATTCGAAACGCCCAGTTAGTCGATGAAGACATCGGACCATTGCTCGTATGGAAGAAGGCAACTGGGCGACCTGAGTGGAAAGATGTTTCAATGCATGGTGCAACCCTGAAAAGCTATTGGGCACAATGGAACCCCTTCAGGTGGAGGATGGCGTACTCAAGCGGAAATGGGAAACGGCGGATGGCAGCTCCTATAGGATGCAAACCATACTTCCCAGAAGATGAATCCACGATGTGGTTAAGGAGATGCACGGATCCTCGGGAGGCCACTTTGGTGTTAGCAAGACCCTAGCGAAGTTGTGGGAAAGGTTCTACTGGCTCCACCCTCGAGAAGACGTAGAGGACTGGTGCCGTAGATGCACCATTTGCGCTTCCGTCAAAGGCCCAAAGCGACGACTGAGAGGACAAATGCAAACCTATAACGTGGGTGTGCCAATTGAAAGGATTGCTGTTGACATCAAAGGACCCTTTCCTGAATCCGAATGGGGTAATCGATACACGCTGGTTGTGGCCCATTATTTCAGCAAGTGGCCCGAGGTCGTCTACCCCATTCCGAACTAAGAAGCAACTACTGTAGCCGAACAGCTAGTGTTGAATTGGGTCAGTACGTACGGCGTACCTTGTGAACTACATTCGGACAAAGGCCGAAACATCGAGTCACTAGTTTTTAGCGAACTGTGCGAGCTGCTGGGAATACGGAAAACGAGGACAACACCGCTGCATCCCCAATCCGATGGAATGGTCGAACGTTTCAACGGCACTCTCAATAAACACCTGGCCAAGATGGTTGACGAGAACCAAAGGGACTGGGACCGACACATCCATCGACTGGCCAAACCCCAGCCACTATTTTTGATGGCGTACAGAGCTGCCGAACATGCATCGACGGGCCAAGCCCCAGCCAAAGTCATTTTTGGAAAGACTAATCGTCTGCCAGCTGATATAAAGTTCGGAACACCCCCTCAGGAACCCCAAACGATCACGGAGTACGCAAGTGAGCTAAGGCAACGGTTGAACCAGATACATCGGACAGTGCGAAAACACCTCGAATCGGCTACTGACCGCATGAAGACCAGGTATGATCTAAAGGCAAATTCTACTGGCTTCCAGCAAGATGACTTGGTGTGGCTATATAACCCAAAACGGCGGAAGGGTAGGTCTCCAAAGTTGCAGCATAATTGGGACGGACCATACCGAGTTACAAAGCGAATCAATGACGTTGTATATCGCATACAGGAACACCGTAAGCCGAGAGCCAAAATGAAAATCGTGCACCTGGACCGTCTTGCCCCATATTACACCCAGGGAGACTTGGCTACAACATATTTACGGGCGAAAAGAGCTGAGGTGGGGGCAGTGTTACATGTACAAATAACTCTGCGAGCTACTGTCGCAATTGTTTTCACAATCATTAAGAACATCAACAAAATGAATTTACTCGAAGCCACGAGAACCCACCAAGCATGATCAACATCTGAAAGTGACGTCACTGCGCCATTCATTAAGCTGCTCGAACATACCAGGTCCCTCTCGGCAGAGAAATGGATTGAAGGGCTAGAGACCCTATACAGAGGCGAGCTGAATGAATGGGGGGATTATTTATTTCAACCGCGATAGTAAAAACTGCGATAAAGGCGAGTGCGAATTAAAAGCGATATTGATTGATTGATAGTGGAGTGATTTTCGTGATACAGTTGTTATACAAATTGATAGACTAGTGAAAAGAAAAATGGTAAAATAGTGAAATTGATGATTGTGCATTTTTTTAGGAAATACTCTTTTAACTTAATTTAAAAGACAGTGCATTTCACTTTCCCGGAACATTAAAATTATTGGCCGCGAACCATAACACGCGACTATATATATATATATATATATATATACAAACACATATATATACACAATTATATATATATATATATATATATATATATATATATATATATATATATATATATATATATATACACCAACACATATATATATATACACATATATATATATATATATATATATATATATATATATATATATATATATATATATATATATATATATATATATATACATATATATATATATATATATATATATATTGTCGCGTGTTTTCCGTTCGCGGCCAATAATAATTTTAATGTTCCGGGAAAGTGAAAACGTAATGTCTTTTAAATTAAGTTAAAAGAGTTTATTTAATTACAAAAGTGCACAATGAGCAATTTAACACTTTCACTAATTTTAATTTTCACTATTAAAATTCAAACACTTGCCCATAAATTTCTTATCGCAATTGTCTTCTCAAAATCACCTCACTATTACTTGATCGATTTCAATTCGCTTTCCACACACTATCGCAAGTTTTTATCGCGGTCGAATGAATGCCACCATTCATTCAGCTCGCCTTTATATAGGGTCTCTAATCATTCAACTCAGTTCTCGTACATTGGTGAATAAGCGGGAACATTCCAGCATGAATGGGCAGTGACTCACTTTCAGATGTTGATAATGCTTGTTGGGTTCTCGTGGGTTCGAGTAAATTCATTTGTTGACGTTCTTAATGATTGTGAAAACAATTGCGACAGTAGCCCGCAGAATTATTTGTACATGTAATTATTTGTACATGTAACACTGCCCCCACTTCAGTTCTTTTCGCCCCGAAAAGATGTGTCGCTATTTGTAGTCAATTCTCCCTGGGTGTAATATGGGGCAAGACGGTCCAGATGCACGATTTTCATTTAAGCTCTCGGCTTACGATGTTCCTGTATTCGGTATACGACGTCGTTGATTCGCTTTGTAACTCGGTATGGTCCCTCCCAATTATGTTGCAACTTTGGAGACCTACCCTTTCGCCATTGCGGGTTATAAAGCCACACCAAATCATCTTGCTGGAAGCCAGTAGAACTAGCCTTTAGATCATACCTGGTCTTCATGCGGTCAGTAGCCGATTCGAGGTGTTTTCGCACTGTCCGATGGATCTGGTTCAACCGTTATCTTAGATCACTTGCGTACTCCGAGACCGTTTGGGGTTTCTCGGGGGGTGTTCCGAACTTTATATCGGCTGGTAAACGAATAGTCTTTCCGAAAATGACTTTGGCTGGGGCTTGGCCCGTCGATGCGTGTTCAGCAGCTGTATACGCCATCAAAAATAGTGGGATATGTCGGTCCCAGTCCCTTTGGTTCTCGTCAACCATCTTGGCCAGGTGTTTATTGAGAGTGCCGTTGAAACGTTCGACCATTCCATCGGATTGGGGATGCAGCGGTGTTGTCCTCGTTTTCCGTATTCCGAGCAGCTCGCACATTTCCCAAAAACTAGTGGCTCAAAGTTTCGGCCTTGATCCGAATGTAGTTCACAAGGTACGCCGCATCTTCTGACCCAATTTAACACTAGCTGTTCGGCTACAGTAGTTGCTTCCTGGTTGGGAATGGGATAGACCTCGGGCCACTTGCTGAAATAATCGGCGACAACCAGTGTGTATCGATTTCCCCATTCAGATTCAGGAAAGGGTCCAGCGATGTCAACAGCAATCCTTTCAAATGGTACCCCAACGTTATAGGTTTGCATTTGTCCTCTCAGTCGTCGCTTTGGACCTTTGACGAAAGCGCAAACTGTGCATCTCCGACACCAGTCCTCTACGTCTTCTCGAGCGTGGAGCCAGTAGAACCTTTCCCGCAATTTCGCTAAGGTCTTGTTAACACTAAGGTGGCCTCCCGAGGATCCTTCATGCATTTCCTTAACCACATCGTGGATTCGGCTTTTGGGTAGTAAAGTTTGCATCCTATAGGAGCTGCCATCCGCCGTTTCCCATTTCCGCTTGAGTACGCCACCCTCCACCTGAAGGGAGTTCCATTGTGCCCAATAGCTTTTCAGGGTTGCGCCATGCGTTGAAACGTCTTTTCACTCAGGTCGCCCAGTCGTCTCCTTCCATACGAGCAATGGTCCGATGTCTTCATCGGCTAGCTGGGCGTTTCGAATCTCCTCCGATGACCAACCTTCATCGAATTCGGCCGTTATCAGTCGCAGATCAACGGGCGGTTCCTTTTCCTCAATCCGTCGGCAATGCTTGCAGTTAGCTGGACATGGACGGCGAGATAGGGCGTCAGCATTTCCATGAACTCCGCCCTTCCGATAAACAATTTCGTAGTCGTATGACTGCAATCTTTCGATCCATCTCGCAACTTGTCCCTCGGGGTTTTTGAAGTTAAGTAGCCATCTCAGCGATGCATGGTCCGTTCGAAGAACAAATTTCTGGCCATGCAGGTACTTGTGAAACTGCTTGGTGGCCTCTATTATAGCCAATAGCTCCTTTCTGGTCACACAGTAGTTCCTCTCACTTTTTGAAAGAACTCGACTGTAATACGAGAGGACTCTTTCTTTGCCATTGATCTGCTGGGAGAGTACAGCTCCAATACCGCCGTTGCTTGCATCGGTGTCAACTACAAACATTTTTCCGGGTTTCGGATACGCCAGCACGGGTGATTCACATAGCTTTTCCTTCAGGGTCTCAAAGGCTGTCTGGCATTGTTCATTCCAGACATCCGAACGATTTTTCTCGGTTAACTGATGAAGACACTTAGCTATTTTGGCAAAGTCTTTGACGAATCTTCGATAGTACGTTGCCAGACCCAGGAAACTTCGTAGTTGGCGCTTGTTGTTTGGTGTTG
Source organism: Odontomyia ornata (assembly GCA_963969285.1). Classification (NCBI taxonomy): domain Eukaryota; kingdom Metazoa; phylum Arthropoda; class Insecta; order Diptera; family Stratiomyidae; genus Odontomyia; species Odontomyia ornata. Next base: position 228,877,673 of record OZ017738.1, on the reverse strand, counting down.
GCCAGCTTTTCACGGCTTCAATTTTCTCAGGGTCTGTTTTAACCCCTTCTGCTGATACGACATGTCCCAGGTATTTTACTTCAGCTGCGAAAAGGGTACACTTTTCGGGACTAAGTTTCACATTTGCCAATGGTAATCGGGAGAAAACCTCTTCTAAGTTCCGCACATGCTCTTCGAACGTTCTCCCGATGACGATGATGTCATCTAGGTACACCAAGCAGGGTTTTCCAGGTGAGGCCACGTAGCACGTATTCCATCAAGCGTTCGAAAGTGGCTGGAGCATTGCAAAGCCCAAACGGCATCACCACAAATTGCCACAATCCGGTCCCAACTGAAAATGCGGTCTTCTCTCGGTCCTTCTTGTCAATTTCTACCTGCCAGTAGCCACTCTTGAGATCGAGTGTAGAAAACCATTTTGCGTCGGCTAAAGTGTCCATGATGTCATCAATGCGTGGGAGCGGGTAACTTTCTTTCTTAGTGACGTCGTTAAGCTGCCTATAGTCGACACAAAAGCGAGTGCTACCATCCTTTTTCTTTACTAGAACTACAGGCGCGGTCCATGGACTTACAGAAGGTTCAATAATGCCTTGTTTTTCCATGTCCGAGATCAGCGCGCTCACTTCTCCTTGTTTGGCTATAGGGAGACGTCTTGGTGCTTGTCGAATTGGCTTGGCTTCCTGTGTATCTATGACGTGAGTTACCAAACTCGTTCGGCCTTGGTCATCCGGGCTTGTTGAGAAGATGTCACTGTACTTGGTGACCAGATCAGAGGCTCGTTTGAATAGCTGCACCGGCAATTTGACTTGCTTCATAATTGCAGACGTAGATTCCCGGGCTTTGTCTGTGTCTTGCCTCCTTTTCCAATGATGGTTGTGAGTAGCTTCCAAAGAGGTGATGGTGGAAACAGGCTGGCAGCTGCCGATGAATTCTCCCGCTTCGATGCTCGTGGTTGAGTCTGCGGTGTTAAGGACTCTAACCGGCACATATCCGTTCCTTAAAGATCTTACAAGGCTTCGTCCTACAATCAAACTGCGCAATGCGGATGTCTTCGTTGGCTCTATCAGATAAGATCGGTGGTCTCCAGAATCACCATCAAGCTTGGCCCATACAATGCTTTCGGAAGAATTCGGTATATCAGTGTCAGTATATACCACTACATTCATCTTTCTCCCGTAGCTGTCCATAGTGAGAAAACTCTGCCCTTGTGAAGTTGTTGCTGTCTACCTAGGTCTGGTCGGATAATCGATCGGGTTGCACCAGTGTCGATTGTTAGGGTGCAGTGTTCTCCGTCAATTTGACCCGGCAGGCATAAGTCCACTTCTCGACGATGTAGTCTTGACACGGTGATGGTGGTGCTGGGGACGTCGATCCTCCTAGCCAACCTCTGCCCCACGAAGTTGGCTCTTACATGTTTCCCGACCCCTCTGTTTGAAGGGCTTCCATTCTGGGCTCCTGACTCGGTCTGGATCTCCTCCTAGCTGCACACCCTGGACAATAGCTCGGTTTTCTTCGCTTCTTGCAGTCTCTTTGTAGGTGCCCCTTCTCTCCGCAATTCCAGCATCTAGGCGCACCATTTACATGCGGGTCTCGCTCAATTTCCACGCGTTCACACCTGCACTCGTCTGTCACTACCTCACGAGCCCGGGCAGTTACGAGTCACATTTTTCGCTGCCTCAAAGTTCAGACTGTAAGCCAATGCGTCCTTAACCGTTTGCTTTTGAGCTAAACGCACGGCTTGTTGCAATTCCGGGTCCTTTAGTGCGCTGATGAATGCTTCTGTCGCTGCATCATCTCGATGTTCTGGGTCATAGGCTGGGTAAGCCGAAAGTGCTAGTCGCTCAATGTCTTGAGCTAGTTGCTGTAGGGTTTCACCAGACTTCTGCACCCGATGCCTTAGCTGTGACCGATAAATCTGCTTTAGATGATCGTCTCCATAACGCATGTCGAGCGCATTCATTATAGCATTCGAGTTTGATTGCGATTCAACGGGGATCGTCTGCAAAAGCTCGGCAGCTGGGCCTCTTAGAGCAAGAATCAGCGCAGTTGCTCGGTCCTGTTCATTCCAGTGATTTGCCCTTGCGGCAGCTTCAAACTGGGTCTTGTAAATACTCCAGACCGTTTGCCCATCGAATATTGGTGCTTGCACATTTCTGGATGTGCTTTGCGCTGCGGTTATAAGCGGGGCTGGTGAAGTAGTTACTACTGCCTTCGCTGCTTCCAATTCTTTTTTCAATTCAATTCAACCGAAATAAAAGCGGAGCTCGGTAGCCTGAACAATCAAATTAAATGCGTCCAGGAAAAGGTTTACCAGGTCGAGGAGAAGGTCAGCCAGGTTGAGGAGAGAATCAACTATGAGATCAGCCAGGTCGAAGAGAGAATGAACCACGAGATGGAAAAAGTTAAAAAAGAATTGGAAGCAGCGAAGGCAGTAGTAACCACTTCACCAGCCCCGCTTATAACCGCAGCGCAAAGTACATCCAGAAATGTGCAAGCACCAATATTCGATGGGCAAACGGTCTGGAGTATTTACAAAACCCAGTTTGAAGCTGCCGCAAGAGCAAATCACTGGAATGAGCAGGAACGAGCAACTGCATTCATTCTTGCTCTAAGAGGCCCAGCTGCCGAGCTTCTGCAGACGATCCCCGTTGAATTGCACTCAAACCCGAATGCTATAATGAATGCGCTCGACATGCGTTATGGAGACGATCATCTAAAGCAGATTTATCGGTCAAAGCTAAGGCATCGGGTGCAGAAGTCTGGTGAAACCCTACAGCAGCTAGCCCAAGACATCGAGCGACTAGCACTTTTGGCTTACCCAGCCTATGACCCAGAACATCGAGATGATGCAGCGACAGAAGCATGCCGTGCGTTTGGCTCCAAAGCAAACGGTTAAGGACGCATTGGCTTACAGTCTGAACTTTGAGGCAGCGAAAAATGTGACTCGTACCACTGCCCGAGCTATTGTCCAGGGTGTGCAGCTAGGAGGAGATCCAGACCGAGTCAGGAGCCCAGAATGGAAGCCCTTCAAACAGAGGGGTGTTGGGAAACATGTAAGAGCCAACTTCGTGGAGCAGAGGTTGGCTAGGAGGATCGACGTCCCCAGCACCACCATCACCGTGTCAAGACTACATCGTGGAGAAGCGGGCTTATGCCTTTCGGGTCAAGTTGATGGAAAACACTGCACCATAACAATCGACACTGGTGCAACCCGATCGTTTATCCGACCAGACCTAGTTAGACAGCAACAACTTCACAAGGGCAGAGTTTTCTCACTACGGACAGCTACGGGAGAAACTGTACCTGTTCATGGAGAGGTCAAGCTCCAGATACAGTTGGGATACTTGTGTTCCGACATAATTTTCTGGTCGCGAACATTATGGATGACTGCATTCTCGGAATGGATTTTCTGCGACCACATGGAATCACGTTGGATTTGGGCAAACGTGTATTGAAATGGCAGAATGTCGAAGTACTGATGGAGGATCCCAGCGTCCAAATTCCCAAGATGAATGTAGTGGTATGTACTGACACTGATATACCGAATTCTTCCGAAAGCATTGTATGGGCCAAGCTTGATGGTGATTCTGGAGACCACCGATCTTTCTGATAGAGCCAACGAAGACATCCGCATTGCGCAGTTTGATTGTAGGACGAAGCCTTGTAAGACCTTTAACGATCGGATATGTGCCGGTTAGAGTCCTTAACACCACAGACTCAATCACGAGCATCGAAGCGGGAGCAGTCATCGGCAGCTGCCAGCCTGTTTCCACCATCACCTCTTTGGAAGCTACTCACGACCATCATTGGAAAGGAGGCAAGACACAGACAAAGTCATGGAATCCACGTCTACAATATTGAAGCAGGTCAAATTGCAGCTATTGAAGCGAACCTCTGATCTGGTCACCAAGTACAGTGACATCTTCTCAACAAGCCCGGATGACCAAGGCCGAATGAGTCTGGTAACTCACGTCATAGATACACAGGGATCCAAGCCGATTCGACAAGCACCGAGACGTCTCCCTATAGCCAAACAAGGAGAAGTGAGCGCGCTGATCTCGGACATGGAAAAACAAGGCGTTATTGAACCTTCTGTCAGTCCATGGGCCGCGCCTGTAGTTCTAGTAAAGAAAAAGGATAGTAGATAGGCAGCTTGACGACGTCACTAAGAAAGATAGTTACCCGCTCCCACGCATCGATGACATCATGGACACTTTAGCCGACGCAAAATGGTTTTCTACACTCGATCTCAAGAGTGGCTGCTGGCAGGTAGAAATCGACAAGAAGGACCGAGAGAAGACCGCATTTTCAGTTGGGACCGGATTGTGGCAGTTTGTGGTGATGCCATTTGGGCTTTGCAATGCTCCAGCCACTTTCGAATGCCTGATGGAGCACGTGCTACGTGGCCTCACCTGGAAAACCCTGCTTGGTGTACCTAGATGACATCATTGTCATCGGGAGAACGTTCGAAGAGCATGTGCGGAACTTAGAAGAGGTTTTCTCCCGATTGCGACTGGCAAATGTGAAACTTAGTCCCGACAAGTGTACTCTTTTCGCAGATGAAGTAAAATACCTGGGACACGTCGTATCAGCAGAAGGGGTCAAAACAGACCCTGAGAAAATTGAAGCTGTGCAAAGCTGGCCAACACCAAACAACAAGCGCCAACTACGAAGTTTTCTGGGTCTGGCGACCTACTATCGAAGATTCGTCAAAGACTTTGCCAAAATAGCTAAGTGTCTCCATCAGTTAACCGAGAAAAATCGTCCGTATGTCTGAAATGAACAATGCCAGGTAGCCTTTGAGACCTTGAAGGAGAAGCTTTGTGAATCACCCGTGTTGGCATATCCGAAACCCGGAAAAATGTTTGTAGTTGACACTGATGCGAGCAACGGCGGTATTGGAGCTGTACTCTCCCAGCAGATCGATGGCGAAGAAAGAGTCCTCTCGTATTACAGTCGAGTTCTTTCAAAAAGTGAGAGGAGCTACTGCGTGACCAGGAAGGAGCTATTGGCTATAATAGAGGCCACCAAGCAGTTCCTCAAGTACGTATATGGCCAGAAATTTGTTCTTCGAACGGATCATGCATCGCTGAGATGGCTGCTCAACTTCAAAAACGCCGAGGGACAAGTTGCGAGATGGATCGAAAGATTGCAGTCATACGACTACGAAATTGTTTATCGGAAGGGCGGAGTTCATGGAAATGCTGACGCCCTATCCCGCCGTCCATGTCCAGCTAACTGCAAGCATTGCCGACGGATTGAGGAAAAGGAACCGCCCGTTGATCTGCGATTGATAACGGCCGAATTCGATGAAGGTTGGTCATCGGAGGAGATTCGAAACGCCCAGTTAGCCGATGAAGACATCGGACCATTGCTCGTATGGAAGGAGACGACTGGGCGACCTGAGTGAAAAGACGTTTCAACGCATGGCGCAACCCTGAAAAGCTATTGGGCACAATGGAACTCCCTTCAGGTGGAGGATGGCGTACTCAAGCGGAAATGGGAAACGGCGGATGGCAGCTCCTATAGGATGCAAACTATACTACCCAAAAGCCGAATCCACGATGTGATTAAGGAAATGCATGAAGGATCCTCGGGAGGCCACCTTGGTGTTAACAAGACCTTACAAAAATTGCGGGAAAGGTTCTACTGGCTCCACGCTCGAGAAGACGTAGAGGACTGGTGTCGCAGATGCACAATTCGCGCTTCCGTCAAAGGCCCAAAGCGACGACTGAGAGGACAAATGCAAACCTATAACGTGGGGGTACCGTTTGTTGACATTGCAGGACCCTTTCCTGAATCCGAATGGGGAAATCGATACACGCTGGTTGTAGCCGATTATTTTAGGAAGTGGCCCGAGGTCTACCCCATTCCCAACCAGGGAGCAACTACTGTAGCCGAACAGCTAGTGTTAAATTGGGTCAGTAGGTATGGCGTACCTTGTGAACTACATTCAGATCAAGGTCGAAACTTCGAATCACTAGTTTTTGGGAACTGTGCGAGCTGCTGGGAATACGAAAAACGAGGACAACACCGCTGCATCCCCAATCCGATGGAATGGTCGAACGTTTCAACGGCACTCTCAATAAACGCCTGGCCAAGATGGTTGACGAGAACCAAAGGGACTGGGACCGACACATTCCACTATTTTTGATGGCGTACAGAGCTGCCGAACATGCATCGACGGGCCAAGCTCCAGCCAAAGTCATTTTTGGAAAGACTATTCGTCTGCCAGCTGATATAAAGTTCGGAACACCCCCCGAGAAACGCCAAACCATCTCGGAGTACGCAAGTGAGCTAAGACAACGGTTGAACCAGATACATCGGACAGTGCGAAAACACCTCGAATCGGCTACTGACCGCATGAAGACCAGGTATGATCTGAAGGCAAATTCTACTGGCTTCCAGCAAGATGACTTGGTGTGGCTTTATAACCCGCAACGGCGAAAGGGTAGGTCTCCAAAGTTGCAACATAATTGGGAGAGACCATACCGAGTTACAAAGCGGATCAACGACGTCGTATACCGAATACAGGAACATCGTTAGCCGAGAGCCAAAATGAAAATCGTGCATCTGGACCGTCTTGCCCCATATTACATCCAGGGAGAATTGACTACAACTGGCGACATATCTTTTCGGGGCGAAAAGAACTGAGGTGGGGGCAGTGTTACATGTACAAAGAATTCTGCGAGCTACTGTCGCAATTGTTTTCACAACCATTAAGAATCAACAAAATGAATTTACTCGAAACCAAGAGAACCCACCAAGCATGATCAACATCTGAAAGTGACGTCACTCCATTCATTAAATCTGCTCGAATATACCAGATATCTCTCAGCAGAACAATCGCCAATGTACGAGAAATGCATTGAACGGATGGAGACCCTATATAAATGCGAGCTGAATGAATGGGGAGATGATTCATTCAACCGCGATAGTAAAAACGGCGATAGTGTTTGGAGTGTGAATTGAAAAGCGATCAAGTAATAGTGAAGTGATTTTAGAAGACAATTGCGATAGGAATTTATGGACAAGTGGAAGTTTTAATTTTAATAGAGAAAATTAAAATTGTGAAATAATTAATAAGTGATTGTGCACTTTTAAGTAATGAAATAAACTCATTTAATTTAAAAGACATTGCGTTTTCACTTTCCCGGAACATTAAAACTATTGGCCGCGAACCATAACACGCGACAATATGTATGTATATATGTATAAATTTATATGTATATATATTTATATTATATATACATATATATATATATATATATATATATATATATATATATATATATATATATATATATATATATATTTATATATATATATATATATATATATATATATATATATATAGATGTATATATATGTATATAATATATATATATATATGTATATATATATATATATATATATATATATATATATATATATATATACAGGGTTTTCCAATAAGAGGTGCTATTTGAATATTTAAAGAAAAATGCCATTTTTTAATATAAATGATCGAATGTTTATTTCATTATAAAGAGGAAGGTATGCCGTTAATAGTGGGAAATAACATCAGGCAAATGACCACCACGACC